>CAJOBZ010000005.1:8850000-8990000 GCA_905332375.1 Pieris macdunnoughi | reverse complement strand
TCTACGGTGCGCGGTTGTAATCGGATAATACCAGTAAGAAACACTTCTAATTTTAGTTTGTTTATACCCGCACGAGTCGAAAGTAACATTTTCCGAAAATCAGAATATGATAAATATTAACAGCAAGTCTACGTTCAAGCAAGAGATATTTAAATCCCTTTAGAAAATATCTCTAAGTACGTCTAGAAGATCTGTTACTGTCGACGAACAATACAAATCCGAGTATAGGAAGTAGGCAAGGATTTTTAATTAATTACAAGAGCGACGCTCAACGGTTGCAATTTGTTCCAAGTAAGGTCTAGTACAATTCACTCGGCTCTTAATTGGATTTTTCTTTCCTTCCGAGAATCCTCTACTTACGCATTTGCAATTATCATATCGGCTTCGAATTATTTAAAGTTTTGGAAACTACCCGCCATAATAATAAAACTTTTAGAAATCAATTCTGTCCTGTATAAACTTGTTATTCATTATTTTAATTGATAAGCCAATTTAACTTTACGTTTAATTATTATATGTATTTGTTTGATTTAAGGTTGACATATACGTTCCTGGGTGTCCTCCGACAGCAGAAGCTTTGCTGTACGGCATGTTGTTACTAACAAAAAAAGTCAAACGCATGCGTATCTGCCAAACTTGGTACAGACATTAACATATATTGTATATACTATATATAATAAATTTTCTTTAAACTTTGCTTTTAATGAATTTCAATTACTCCAATACATAAACAATGTGTTCCATTTGTAATAAAAACGCACGACTAAAGCTTAGAAGTACTTTATTGGAAAAGTAATATTCGGGAAAATATACGCGTATTGAAAGAGCAGACAATATAATATTGTGTATCTGTCGTTATTTGTGAATATCAAAATGAGTTCTATTGAAAAATATGAGATTGTGACTTCCTTTTGCAATCCACTACATATTGTCAACAACTACGCCTGATTCTAGATTGGACCAAAAGTATGAAGAGAGAGGAAAAAGTTATTATCTCTTAATAGTATTATAGCAAACTCTGGTGTTATTGCTATAAAACTTCAAGCGTAGAACTTATTGTTTAAAACAAGTATATAAGAAAAAAAAATTAAATTTATAAAACAACTAGCTGATCCGGCAAACGTCGTTTTGCCATGTTTATCATTTACAATAAAAAATAGATGTTGTCCGATTCTCAGTTATACCCAATATGCACACAAAATTTCATGAGAATCGGTCAAGCCGTTTCGGAGGAGTCTAACCACAAACACCGCGACACGAGAATTTTATATATTAGATTGCAAATATAGGGCAAAGTCCATAAATAAATTCATATGTTCTACCGTCTGCATTCGATTTAAACGTCGTGTTAAATCTAGAGCTTTCCATTGTACGTGATAAGTTGCAAGTTTCAATAGTTCTAGTCGTAGGTTCTAGTGCTCGTTAGATTTCCAATAGCTATACAATAGACAGAGTTTCAGTTCGTTATTCTTGCATTATGCGAAGGCACGTATTTGATTCTAGGATGATGTACAGTCCAAATGAGACATCTTTTTTGTATAATTAATAAAATATAGATTATAGGTGTTAAATAATTAATTTTTAGCCTGATGTTATGTTGTTGTATGTATTTTATGTATCGATAACTTACTTCGAAATAAAAACATTTTATAATTTCGAACCATTAGTTCCTGAGGTTGGCACCTGTAGGCAAACTCTTTAGCTTTAATATCTATATTCTATATATACATGATACATATATAAATAAATTGCTATTCGTGCTGAAACTCAAATATGGCTGGACCGCTTATTATCTGAAAACCTTTGATGAAATTCAGGGTAGTTTTAAACAATGGGATACATGTATATTAAGTTAAGAAATATACTAAAAACGACAATTAAATTTTCCAATAAAATCTCTTCTAAGCGGAGAAATATTTGATGTCATTTTATTATCACTTGGTTATCATCTATAACATATACAAGAAAGTCGGTTAGTTACACTATTTATAACTCAAGAACGGCTGAAGCGATTTGGCTGAAAATTGGTGTGGAGGTAGCTTGGAACCAGCTCACTTGGACGTGATAAAACGTGGTATAACAAAAGGCAACAAACAGAAAAACTAAAAATATAACAGTCAAAACATCAGTCCAGCCATTCATTTGTTAAAAATGGTATAACGAAACACAACTTACAAATAAACGTTATGTTATCTCAGGTATCTGATTAAGTATGATTGAAAAATTTACATATAGAACTTTTGAAGTTGCTGTGTTTATTTCGACTCTCTATTAGCTTATCGTGCCGATATTATCATTAACAATGCCACGATCAAGACGATCGAATCTTTGCCGGCAAAGCCATAATGGAATAAATGGGTGGACCGATTTTGATGAGTGTTTAAGTGGATTCGAGATTATCTCACGTTATTTAAAATTAGATGTTTTTTGTTTGTTTTTTAAGTTTGAAATTTTGTATTTAAGATATGCGACAGCGTCTGTCGGGTCCACTAGTATATTTATATATGTATTCAGAAATTTTTGACTTACAGCTGAAGTATTAGGTTTTAAAAAAATATATTAATTTTTGACACAAATATATGTAGGTGATACGACGTTCACCGGGTCATCTAGTTAATATATATATTATTATAATGTAGAGTATTCATTTCTATTTCATATACAAATTGTAAAATATGCTACATACAAAATTCGTAGGAGTTTCAACAATTTATACCGGTGAATTTAAACAGCTCATTCTTATTGAATAATTCAAATATTTTATATTCATAATGGAATATAAAACTGAATAACACGAAATATTCAAACAATGACATTGATAATATTTTTCTTTATGGAACATTACGGTCTTTCATAACGTTCTATATACTTTATTGTTTAAAGCAAACGTAGATCTTTGTAATGTAATATGAAAAAGATGAATTTTAACCAAAAAAATTTACATTATTGGTAGTAATGTCTGTCTTTAAAAAGCCAACAAAAAATAAGTAGTGGTTCGATTCCCGGCGCATCAATAATTTGGGCTCTTAACTTCATCTACATACTTTATTCAATAGTAAATAGGTAAGAACTTTCCTTCAAAATAGACAAGAATGACTAAACAAAATTTTCGGAACTCATTAAATTTTAATGATATTTGCAATTGTTTTCCCATTTTCACGAACATACCTTAGTAGTATGTGCACGTGAAGCGAAAAAACGTAAAACTGTTTAAAATCAGCTTCTGCACAGAGCAACAATACAATTTCAAATTTACCGTAACAAATTTCTGAAACGTCGAAATAGCACACATCGAAAACGAGAGCAGAACGTCACATGCACGGGCATTTGAAACATTCAACATTGTACACGAGATCTGGGTCACAAATACAATGCTAAATACGCCCAGCTTCTCGGGTACTGCCTTTTGAATGAGTATTAAGAACCAAGTAAATGCTTAGGTTTCTGCAACATCATACCTGGAACAAAAAGAAATGTTTTTTACTTTATGCTAACAACGCTGGTTTTGTATCCATTGAAATATATATATCAGTAGCACAATACACACGGTTAAGTTAACGACTGTAAAATACCAAATATTTAATAATATTTTAAGAGAAGAAACGCGTAAGTGGTTTAAGCAATAAATTAAAATCTGTCTTCGTTTTACAAGAGCATTACACAGACTAAAGATGATATAGTTACCAGTTACCATGTTTTAGTAAAAACCACAGCAAGGGACACAGTATTTTTTATTACTTTATTTTTCTATCATTACAGCAACAAAGAAAAAATAAAATGAAAAATCTAGCAAATATTGCAATTATCAAGTACCAAGTAAGTAAGTGTGTTGTTGTGAATAATTATATTTTAATAAAATATACCTTTGACCTACCGATAACGCGACGAATATTGAAATCGGCTATTCGTATTTATTATCAACAATTACCTTAATCTGTATCATTATTGTGAAGTTTAGTTGCGTGGCTGACGTCTGACAATGTAATTGAACCAATAATATCCTTGACGACTCATTGGTCTAGTGGTTAGTACCCCTGACTGCGAATCCATGGGTCCCGGGTTCGATCCCCGGCTGAGACGAACATCGATGTGATGAGCATTTGGTGTTGTGCTTAGGTCTTGGGTGTTTAAATATGTATTTATATGTCTATCTATCTATAATATGTATGTATATCCGTTGTCTAGTACCCATAACACAAGCTTCACCAGCTTAGCATGGGACTAGGTCAATTGGTGTGAATTGTCTTTACAAATAAACAAATAAAATAGATATATCTATACTATCTAATATTATAATTAGGTAAGGTTTGTAAATAGATGGGATATCTCTGGATCTAATCAACCAAATTTGATATATTAGCTATATAATTAGATATTTATTACCTAGTATTAGGATTTGGAGGAGAATATTTATTTATTTTAAAAAAATATCCAAAAGTTTATGTGACGTAAATTTTTCCAAATTTTTCCCTCCACCGAATCGTCGACATTCATTACAATCATATTATAATAATTGGTTTACAATTAAGGTACAAAGTGCGTCAGTAGAAACCTGTTACGACGCCCATGCCAAGTGTGGAGGTACAGGTTGTCTTTAAAGTCGAATTTATGTTTGTTGTGGGTAAATATAAAATAAAAGAAAAAAAAAACAAATAGAGAAAAGAAAATAATTTTGATACTTTTGTTATTCAGTTTTTCATGTAAGGAGTTCATTAAATTAGGTAATCAATCAACGATAATTGAGCTCTATAAAAACAAAAAGTCAACGGCAGCAATTTTATAAATACTAGCGGACCCGACAGACGTTGTCCTGCATGATATTTCAAGCGATTAGGATATATATTACACAAAGTATGAAAGTACCGACTGCAGCGCCATCTACCGGGCTGATTTGTGAATCTAAACCATCCAGGGCGCCACCGAAACGCATACAAAAAATTAATTCAATCGGTTCAGCCGTTTAAGAGGAGTTCAGTGACATACACACGTACAGTACAACACACACACAAAATACTACTGCACGGTATGTATTGCGGATTAAGTACTACTTTCCACGGTTTCCCGTGCGAAGGCGGGGTAACGAGTAATAATAACTTAATAGGTTTATTTTGACTCATTTGTATTTTAAAAATAAGAAACACCCGTATATATTTACGTTATATATATTTATCTAACTGCCAGCTGGGTTTTTTTTAGTAAATCCAAATATTTACCTATAAAAACATTAGTCTTAATGAATTCACATTTCATTAATAGTGTAGAGCAGGTGATAACGCAGCTTGAGACTAAACAACGAATAATCATTAATCACAGATTTTTCCAGCTGTCCACGACTCAGCTGTCCCGCATAAAATTAACCAATATCTATCTAATTTTATTATCATAAGATTAAAATAGCCCATAAGGCCATTTGACTAGTAATATTTTGATTTTCATATCCAATGTTTATTTATTTATTTATTAACACTTCTATTAAAGTACACAGAAATACGGTACAATTTAAATGATTTAAAAAAAGTCGGTCAACTGGCAGCCTTATCGCTTTCGAGCGATCTCTTCCATTCCAAAAAAATTAGATAAGGTGAGCGCAAAATGTGCACAACTACATAAGACATTAGTAGTTACTTGGACAAATCTAATGAAACAAAGCAAAGCATATGTAAACATCTGTAAAAAGTGAAAGAGACAATAATGAAAAAAAGGACAAATTAAGAAGAAAAATTGCATATTAATCACGATAATTTCAGATCAGATTGTACGAAACTTAGGGATACGATGTGGACAGGTAATGTAGAAGAGATTTAAAGGAAGATAAGAGAAAGAGCTAAGCTGATAGGGACGGGAAGTGAATTCCATAGCCTCAGTGGGATATAGGATTCGCCAAAAAGGTTATGAGCTGGGTTTTTAAGAAGTTTTCGGAAGAGCTATATACATATACATAGAGGCTATAGCTATGGGCCTCCGAAAAATTGATCTCATTTTTGAGCTAGGAAGGAGTTTTAGGATTGAACAGGATGAATAAATGAAGAAGATATGGAGAGCGTACGTCTGTTTTATCAATGTTTATTTACGTAAATAGCCCCTGATAATAACTGGACACATAAATATTTGTCAGTTTCCTTATGATTTTTTCCTTGACGAGCAAGTGTTTGAGCCACGATCTCAAACTATCACTCACACATCTTTCGATACTCGATAAAAGACTTATCATTAATAATAATAATAAAGCCTTTTTTATTTCCGTATTATCCTTAAGATCCATTTCAAATGTTTTGCCTACCAGTCTACAAGTCTTTTCCTGCCTATCAGCCCTCCTTTTTATCCAGCCCACTCTTCTATTCCCAGGTGATCCCTTACATTGTCTTGACTTAAATATCCATCTGTTCTCTAGGGATCGTGCCTTATCATTACTTACTCCTACACCGCTTATTCCTAGACGTTAACTTGACATAATTTTCAAAAACCACAACCGTTTATGCTCCGGGTTGGACCCTCAACCTCAAAATTTAATTACAAGTTGCTGGAAATTCCTCCATTAATATCCTACAAAATGTGCAGGAACTTAGTAAATCTCTTGACATTATGGCCTCAATTAGTGGAGTAAATTGACCTAGTATTCAACAAATTAGCGTTCCAATTTTTTAGATTTTATAGCTTTAAAAATATTAATGGCCAGTTCAGTTTATTGAAAACACAATTTACGATTAAATGCATTCACACACTCTGTCTAAAGAAATTAAATACGAATAAATTATTCACAAGTTTACAACGAAACATTAAATCAAAAAAGTTGCGAACACATCTCATTACAGTAATTAAAAAAATATATTAATTGCGTTTTAATATTTAGGCTCTCAACTAACTACGGTTTACTCCGATGTCAGAAAATCAATTTAAGTTGACTTTACACAAGTTAAAGTTAAATTATATCGAACTTTGTAAAATTTCATTTTGTCTATAAACAGGCAAATTAAAAATTATATACTTAAAGCTTTCGAAGAAAATGTCCCAAACACATTATACTAAACGGAAAATAATACCAATATAGAAATAAAATCAAAACTCACCCGTCCTATGGGAAGTTAATTAATTTCGTCACGTGCTCCAACACCAAACCGACATCGTTATCGGAAATTAATTAACTCCAAAATGCATCGAGCAAGCACGGTGCTTTAGTTATAATAGTTTTCTTTAAGGCTACATTTAATTCTAGAAATTTATAGACAAAATTCAGTGTGTTCAGTACTAAAAATCAGCATATTTTTAAATAAGTTAAGTAATAAAAAGTATAAAGGGTATATAATAAACAGTGTACAAGAAAAAAAAAAGATAAAATTTTACTTCATCTAAAACGCAATATATAATATTCTTTGTATGCCGCAAACTACAGAACATGTACTTAAGTTCCTTAATACTTCGGAATGAGAAAAGCTCTATTCAGAGGCAGTTTAATAGAGCACTTGGGGGTTCTTGGGCTGCTTATAAACTTCCAGTTGTAAGCAACTACGCCCCATTCTTGTGCACTGGACTAAGCCGTTATACGAAAGCTTTTAACCGACTTACGATTATTTTTTATATCCCGTTTATAAATCGATTCAGAGCAATGTTTTTTATAATTATATTTAACAAAAGTAGACTTACGTCGTCAGTAAGCGTGGCAAAGAAAGAACTATTTCTTATTTTATATAAAACGCCGTATCTAAGCAGTATTCTTATAATTTTTTAACACAAACACATGTTTTTAACTCCACCAGCAGCGCTATCAAAATTACCTATAAAGTAAGAAACCAATTATTGATAACGAGTAACAGACAAACAAAAATCTAGGCTAAAGTTGTTATATAAATGTTTGTGTGTTTAAGGTTTTTCTATTGGATACCAAATTTAGTTTAGATTGGTCGGAATAATGTTTTGTTTTAGAACTAAAACATATAAAAACTACTTATAATTTATAATTTTGTGGAGCTTTGCAGTGATGTTAAGGCTTCGTTATTCACGCCAAGATATATGTTGTTTCTACTTGGACTTTGATCTTGTTAATTTTTATCACATTGATACATTAAATTGGATCAATTATTTGTATTTTAATATAACAGATTAATTGGGGGCTGCGCGATACAAAACAGAGTTTTTTGTGTTGTTGGTGTTGAAGGAACATGGAAGTGTATCTTTTCTAATAGTGAGCTACAATTAATTTTATCTGATAGGATGTCATTGTCATTGTCATTAATTTCAGTTAAATTATTATACACATAATTTAGACATACATAATTAAAATTAAGATTTGATTTGGTCCGTGGACCGATTTGACCGCCTGCGAAACTAAAGATTTTTAAATTTTATTTAAGAAAAAAATACTTACAACACAAAACGTTAGATTAGAATAGCTTCCATTTGGGAACATCATCTGCATGAAAACACATTTTAGATTTAAAGCAAGTTTTATTTTTGAAGTGAAGACTTCTTTAGCGGCGTTGTACACTTTTTGGAACGGGTAAAAAATGTTAAACTCGGGTCAGGACAAATTCGTAAGACGGATGTTTTTTTAAAGGGTTATAAAGCGCACCAAGTTTAGGCAAGCAAGGCTTATTTAGCCTTCCCTTCCAAATGACCGCGAAACATTCATTCGATATGACAACGGCCAGTATTACGATTTACGATGCTAGCTGAGGCTTTAAGGAGAATGTCTTCGAAGAGCGGAGTAGCGACAAAGGGAGTTTTTTAGCGGAATACGCTAAAATTTGTGTCTTCTTGGAGTTAAATTGGATTAGATTTAGTCTACCCCAGTCTAAGACTCATAGTGAGTGAGTCTTAATTGTAAATATTGTATATACGACTATTGTGTATATATAAGTCCCAATGCGCCTTCGGGTACCATTCGTCCATGGTTACTGAAGCTAAGAGACCAAAATACGTCGTTTTAACCAAATCAATTCAAATTCAAATTTCATTTAATCATATAGGTAACACATTGTACACTTATTACTTGTCAGTAAAGAAAAACATATTAATGCTTCTAATTTTACATTTAGTGCCAAGTAAGTTAATTAGGGCATACAGCCGTACAAACCGTGTTATAGAAACTTTTATATCGACATCGTAATCCTAAAATTGATTTTCTACGTATATATACTTATCGCCAAGTCAAGAACCTGTTATTTCATTTATTTGTAAACACCTTATAAATTACGAGATCACGTTCACGTTACACGAGATGGGAGCATACAAATATGTATAACGCGACTTTTGGACAAGACCCAACAAATTGTCACTAAGTCAACGGGTGTTAGGGAACGTGTACAAAGGCTATATAGTAAATATTTATATCTAAAATGTGATAACTAGGTTGTAGACGAAGCCTTACTCCCGCGATTAGAACGGAAACTTAACTAATAGATTTAATCCGAGTATAGTCCTATCGTACGCAGTCGTAAAATTTTCACGTTAAACATCCTAAAACTATTTGATCAGAAATACTTAGTTTAAATACACAAAAAAAAGTAAAGAGCAGTGTTGGCCTACTGGTTTCAGCATGCGATTCTCATCCCTGAAGTTTGATTTGGTGAATTGACTTTATCAGCGCATTGAACACTTATTCGTACGGTGACGGTGAAAAAACATGAGAAAACCGGCCTTGGACCCAAAAGTCAATGGCATATGTCAGGCACAAAACGCCCATTACCTAGTGTCTATTAGAAAAAACAATGGATCACGAGGTACTCTCTAAAGTACAACTCTGAGGCCCAGGACTTAAATTATTATTCTTAACACTAGAGTACATATTTTGATGATATTTACGATCAATAAAACCCGTCTCAATTTAATAACGCTACAAGTTGGCAACGTTATCAGGCGACTAATCAAAACTTTCCTCCCAAATGACCGCAACTATAATCTACAATGAATAAACAATATTTTCAGACTGATTACATCCGGAGTAAAAAACAGATAGTTGGCTAGTAACTGATGTATACATAACTTTTCGTTAACGTCAAAATATTATTTATCTTAGCCACTTATTAATTGCGAGGCAGCGTGTGCCTGGATTGTAATACATCCGTATTCACAAACAAAAAATTAGAACCATTGTTTGTCTCTTTTCAATACAGAGTAAACACAATTTGACAGAGACAAAAGAGTACTTAGTGCTATTAGTTATAAATCGATACAATCTATATTTTTATATCATATTTGTAAAGTCAGATAATGATTATCCGATAACGTCTTACATAACATCAATATGCATATCCATTGATACGTGCAATAATGTAAGGCAGGAGAAAGTAAACATCAGCAAGATTTATTACAGTTTGATTGCGTCACAATGCGTCGCACAACGCATAAAAAATATGACATTAAGACCGAGAATACGGAAAGTATATTTACATCCACACAAAAGCACTTTATGTAAAAATGAGGCCAGCTATAAATTACAGTGTTTAAACTCTCTGGCTATAAAATCTTATTATATATCATACATTAAGTAAACACGTTAACAAACATACGTTTGTTAAACACCAGACAGAACCCGATATTAAAATTTAAAATAAATCTTACAAATATTCGAAATGAACATTATTATACAACACAATGGGCCCACGAACTTCGCATTAATATGATTTTTTATTTTTTTCCAATTTTACCTCTCCATACAGTATTTTTTAGGAATAAATGGTCCGACCGTTTTAGTGTTTGCGCTTAGGAACATTTTTATTTACATAGCATAAAGTATCACTATTCACTATAGACATGTGCAAACAATGACACAGACCACAAACCCTATATTAACAGTTATGCAATCAAGAAATCCAAGTATAAGTATGAAATATGTAGCAATATAGCCTTAAAATGGGCTCTCATACCGAAGTTTCTTGCTGAGGGTCGCTAGAGCCTGTATGTTTTGTAACCAAACCGTCAAATGTATCAAATTACTCCAATTATTTGTCGAGTTTTGAGTCAGAGCGACAATTGTTTAGCAAACAATGAGAACTAATTTCCGCTGTCATTACAACGGCCTCTGTTTTGATGTTAAACGCAAAACAAATAGCATAGTCGGCTATTTTTGCCTGTGGTTTCAAACTTTACATTTTAGCAAATAATAGTAATCCTATTCAATGATACTTTTTGTTCACGAGTTATTATCATTAGCAAAACTTTCGTTTAGATCACACATGAATGATCTCGTAAACTTATGTTCAAATACAGTAGTAGAAATGTGTAAAGAATAGTTATTTATATATAAAAATATAGATAATCTACAGATACAGATAGTGTGCCTTGGCCTGACTCCACATATTCGTGCCCAATATGTTGGAGCAATTTATCCCTCACACTCTTACGCCCTCAATGTCGACAAATAAGTAAGGTCACAAAAAATGCCGTGTTTTGTTTATTTCATTGCAGCTTTTAAAGAACCTAGGTTAAGGCGAAGTATATACCCTTTATAACCCCTTGAATATTAGTGACTAGTCAAAAGAAAATGGAATTCATATTTGCATAATTTATGTTGAAGTTTTAATGAAGAATTTAGGAAAAACTAAAGAGCTATTCAATAGATATCTCAAGCACAATTTACAGTGCCGAACAGGAATAATAGGAAACCCTATGATACATTAAATAAAATATTACGTCATTAAACATCTAAATATAATCCATACAATAATTCATAGCTATAAACGGTCACGATGCTGTCAGGCACAGCGGCGCGTGTGCTTAACATCCTTCATCTGTCAAACATTTCCGTAAAAGGCGTCTGCTGGCGTTGAATTGATCTAATATGATAGGAACTACGCATTACCGTATACGTAACTTGCATACATAATGTGGCTGCTTGTTTACATTTCATAACTACTTAGCAGAAGCTAAGATCAAACATTTACTGTTTAATGATCTAGCTTTATTGTACTTGGAATCCTATTGTTTGGTAATTAATGTGAATATTCCAAACAAGGAACATTACTAGAACTTATCGTCGCTTTTGGATGATACAAACCTGTTAAATGTACCAACTAAGACAACTATTACCACTGATAACTAAAATAATAATAAAAAATTCTATAAGTTCATTGAAATTCAGTCAAGTGTTGCATTTCCAATTGTTATAATCTGCATGACCGCTCTCGAAAATCGAAAGTAGGCAACCAACGCAAAGTAATAGAAAAAAAGACTTGCTTTCCGAGTTTCAGTCTTTTTAAACAATCATACAAGTTACGTTGAACTGTTCGTCTTTAGCTTAGGTAGAGTCTATGCGATAAGAACCGTCATGGGATTTGAGCTCGCAGCAGTGCTAAATTATCTTTTCTTTCCTACTAATGATTATAGTTCGAATTCAATACTTAATGTAAAAAAATTAAATGTATATAATTATTGTAATTGAAATAACGCTGATGAATAACAAATTATGTTTTTTCGCATAACGCACGCCGGCTCTCTTTCCGCACAGACTTCGCACTATCCTATACAATATTACAAATGAAGTTAGAAATTATGTGCAGCAATTCCTTCACGCTCGATGTTCAAAGGCAACATCACATAAGTCCCCGTTCTGTGTAGGTATGTCGTTATGACACAAGTTCTCAAAGAGCTTCTACAAAGCGACAAGATATAGAGACATCCATTCATTGCTATATACATAGTAATGTAATAAACATAAAAGATTACTTACCAAAACCAGACTATATATTGGTTAATTCTGTTTAAATACATATATGTATGTTATAAAAGAGCAACGGCTAAAATTCTATTCATACGATAGCATTACGAATAAATCAAATTACATACTAATCATTCTAACGAGAAAGAATCTCCCATTATATACTAGAAAATGTCTCAATCGCATAGTTACGCACTATAAGTCATAAAAAAAGATCTGCAGAACTAGACATGATAATCCATGGATTCGGAATAACATCCTTATATTAGTGATATAGAATTAACAATTATACGAGATTAAAACAAATTTCGATCTTATTTCTAAAGGAGATTCGTTTCATACATCCAAATCGTTGGACAACCGCCAGCTCGCACTTGACCGCCACAAGATCTGCCACTATGACATTGTGTTTTTAGATTTGTTTATTTCCTATGCTCTTGAATACCTACTAGCTGTTTTTTTTCCAATTTCCCTGACGCTTGTGGTTCAGGACTTTATTTTATTCAGATTATTTGAGGATACTCATCTAGTTTTATCATGTTACGAAAATATGCGTAGTCACTTCTCCAATAATATTTCTAATATTGATAGGCGTATGGAATGGCCGCCTTCTCCAGGTCGCATGCGGAGGCTTCAAATACTGGACGTTCTACAATGCATAACCGTCTGACTTGTTTGTAGGTCACATGTACATTTCCGATCTGATTTCAGATTTAATTAGTGCAGGTATTCACCAAACGCCCAATGTTAAGATCGTTTTTGACTAAAAAGTTTGTAGCCATGTTATAACATTGCTATCTTTCTATTGGTAGTATTGATCAATTAGTGTCTCGGCGCCTGTATGTTTACTTTAGTATAGGTAGATATGGGACAGAAGGTAAACAAACACAAGTCGTAGCAATGATTTCAAAGCTACTTCAATAGATTTAAGTTTGACTTTTGAAATGCAGGCCGATCTTTTTAAGGTTTTAATTCCAGCGTTTAAACAGTAGGTCAAAATTTTATAACCTTTAAACATCTTCGGCGCGTTTTGATTACATGTTTATTAAATCTGATAAGCTATTAGATTTTATGCTTAAATCAGCTTTTCAGAAATGTTCCACTAACTTTAATCTGTAAGACTTATACTACTGAACAGTGGACAAAAGAAAACATTCATCGGAATGAATTCGAACTTGGTAAATATAGAAAAGAAACAACTTATTTTTTATTACAAGTAATTCATTGCAATCTCATTGTATCGCAAACAAAAAGTAGGCTATCGATCTCTGATATGACACGCCATACTTACTCTAGTTTCGATGTTTACGGTGTCACCTAACCCATTAGTTCCACTGAAACCTACTTAACCAAAGATTAGTTCTTGTGTCGAAAAGTTGAAAATATGAAAACATCTGTTACTAACCTAAAATAGCTTTTTTGAATATTTTGCACAAACGTGCAGTTCTGACAATTTGTAAACCAAAATCCAACAGAGCAAAAAATTCTTGATTATCTTTTCGCCTCTTTTTATCTGTAATATATATGGTGAGTAGAGCAGTGTTGGCCTAGTGGCTTCAGCGTGCGACTCTCATACCTGAGGTCGTAGCTTCGATCCCCGGCTGTGCACCAATGGACTGTCTTTCTATGTGCGCATTTAACATTTGCTCGAACGGTGAAGGAAAGCATCGTGCGGAAACCGACATGTCTTAGACCCAAAAAGTCGATGGCGTGTGTTAGGCACTGAAGGCTGATCACCTACTTGCCTATTAGATTTAAAAATGATCATGAAACAGATTCAGAAATCTGAGGCCAAGACCTAAATCTTGTAGCGCCACTGATTTATTTATTTATTTATATATGGTGAGTACCTGTCATATAATGTAAATAATAAAGCATTCCTAACCAATCTGTCCACGGCCGCTAACCCCTGCTCATTTACAAATATTGCCCCAAAAATCGCAGTGGCATTTTATAAATCATGTTTACAATGCAGTTATCATGTTAAGTATTCAATGATTAGTCACGTGTGTCGCCCACAAAATGTGGGCAGGTTGAGTCAAACATCCAAATAAGATAATATTCAGTGTTACAAAGGACGTATTAAGGTTCCGGGTGTTAAAACACCGCTTTTAGATTTAACAGGTCACTTTTTTATATAGGGCATTCTGTGAAGTGTTCGGTATTACTTCCTTGTTGGTCGGATAGCTTGGGAGTTATCTATCGACACCTTTTAGATCATCATTGTATAACGTGAAAGTTCAGATAAGTTTTTATATTCTAAAGCCAAGCCGAACGTAAAATTTTCCATTCGGAATTCAAATCTAGTCGGATAAAAACAAATTGAATTGATAAATGTATTTCTTTGGTAGGATAATAAATATATAGAACTTATCAACTATGCAATTAGGGTTGCAAACATTATTAACTATTGGGTCCAGCTTGTCTTTTTAGGCCTTTAAGTTGGCGATAACAATGTTATTAATTACAGTTTTCCTTCGTTCGTTGATCGTATTTTCATTGTATTTGGCATTTGTATCGCTTTGCAGACAATTATTAACTATTAAAATTATAATTATTAGTATTTTATAAAAATAATAATTAAAAGTATTACGCATCCCACTAAAGGTATGTGGAACTCGACTCCAGGGAGTGCAATCTCGAGGGATTATGAATTACAATCTCGCGAGATCTCGGTATTTTTCAGATCTCGAGTAGTGAAGAGACCAATTATAAGATAACCAATTATTTAAATCGAACAAAACACAATGATAACACGAAAAATTTATTCATTGTAACTCATATAACTGGCACCAGCGTGAGTAAGCACACTCTTATAGATAAATCTTTTTTATTATGAGTGGCTCTAATCATCTTCACTCAGAAGTTTGAAGGACTTTTAGCTGGTCTCAGAGTCTCTTCCAACTCTTCGTAAGGAGTAATTTTGATTTTTATAGCAGCAGCATGTAAATTAAAGTCCTCTGCAGTTGAAAGAGTTTTCTTCATCTTAGTTTTCTGTTGCGATGTTAATCTCATCACCAGCAAAGGGCAACGTTTAAAAGGGTATCTCATAATCATTTGATTATATTTTTATTTCTTTCCGTACGATATATTTGCTAGGCAAATGGAACAATGGTTTTCGAGTATTATTTCTCATAATATTTGTTAAACTGCTGACGCGTTTGTAATTATGAAATATTCATGAGCCCTTTTAAGGTTCTACGTGCGTGACTCTAATTACATTAACGCTTCATCAGATTAGACCTTCGCCATTCTCCTTTAAGATCTTAACACGGTAATATATTCTATATTTAATACACTTTGAACAAAGGTTTTCGGTACAGTAACTAGGTTAGACTGTAATGAATTTTTACGTTTATTCACTTAAATAGAACATTAATTTAATTCATTCCTAAACTTCGAGTAAAAAGGAATCTATAAAAAAGGAATAGTACCACCCCCTACACACGCAAAATACATAAATACACAACACAGATAATAATATATTATTTATTTATTACGTATTCCTACAGCTAACAAAAAAATAATAAAAACAAACAATTACACTAAAAATATAACCAAAGATGGAGTACATATTATTTGCTAAAAGGTTTGAACAATAAAAAATATTCAATACATTTTTAAGTTACTAAGTTACACCTAATTTGGCTGTGATATGTGATGGTGTAATAGTAAGGGTATGTACGTGAAGTTTACGCTATGGATATTCTTAATACTAATTTCAACTATATTCCGCGATAGCTTAAACAAGTCAAGGCTTAAATATAGGTCGTTGTATGTCCGGGCTTCGCGATACAGAACTGAGTTTTTTGCATAGTTAGTGTTGATGTGAGGAACATGAAACAAAGCATTAAAAAACCATCACTTCTAATTGACAACCAAAATTGCAAATGTTACGATTAAAAAAATTGAATTTATTGCCATACTTTTAAATATCGAATAAAAGTTTAAAATACGCATAATAATATGTACATATTATGATTGACCTTGTTCACGGACGACCGAGCGTAAAGGAAACATTATGTAACCACATACAGCTAATGCTGCTCTTGAAAAAAGGATCATATTTTAAATAAACAATACGCCAAGCACGAATCCTGCTTACCATTTAGGTATCGAGTCTCATTACTTTACATTGTTTTAGTTTTTAAGGTATTCTGCAAATATTTATTCCCAAGGGTGTATATCGTCATTGCATGACTATAATCTATAAAATATTGTAATTCTGTATGAAACATAAATATATTTTTAAACAAATATATTTTTAAACAAATTTGGACAACATTTTTGTGTCTCGGCTGCGAAAATAAAATCCAAAATAATAATCCAAAAATTTTTTTAATACTGACTGTAATGTAATTACTGGATAAAAAGTTATTGTTATGTGTTCGAAATTTGAACACAGCTTTTATGACACCACGAATTATATCGTAGCGATCTATTTTACATCTCTTCACGATGTTAATGTGCCTGTAATAAAGTTTAAAAACGATTTACCATTTTCTCAACAAGCCCGACGAATCATAATACTTTATATCGTTAGCAACATTAACAATTTTATGACTAGTTAAAAACTGTTGTAGCGATATAGATTAATCTCATTACAGAGCTGAAATGTTGTAAACTTATTAAGGCGCGGGGCAGACACATATTATGTAGAGGACATCCCTGGGACCTGGCAAGACCCACAACACAGGTATATCCAGCGTCTGTAAAATAAAGCAACAATAGATTTAATTTATTATTTATTCAATGAAACCGACTGATCTCCGAAGGTCAATATTTATTAAACAAAATAATTTGCAGTATTAATATGTAACATCGTTTTGCACAGCAGAAAGGTTCTAAGTGGTTTAATATCCGACTCGACTCCGATCGAGACTGCGAGCATAGAAATATACACACAGTATGTCATATTTACTTTCAAAGTTGTTAGTTATCGTTTACTTGACATTCCCGAAACAATGTCCCAGCCGAGACGAATTTCGTCCAAAAATTTAATTCTAACTTTGTCCATTTATTCGAGTAACTAAGTGTTGGCCTAGTGGCTTCATCGTGCGACTCTCATCCCTGAGGTCGTATGTTCGATCCCTGGCTGTGCACCAATGGACTTTCTTTCTATGTGCGCATTTAACATTCGCTCGAACGGTGAAGGAAAACATCGTGAGGAAACCGGCTTGCTTTAAACTCAAAAAGTCAACGGCGTCCGTCAGGTACAGAAGGCTGATCACCTACTTGCCTATTAGATTACCAAATGATCATGAAACAGATACAGAAATCTGAGGCCCAGACCTGAAATGGTAGCGCCATTGATTTATTTATTTTTTAAACGAAACATCACATAGTGTTTTATACTTATGACATAAATCACTAAATTAGCTAATTTACTTGTAATTGTATATTAATTAATGCTAGCGAGAATTCACGTATACACTATATCCTGCCACTTAAGTCTGTGTTATATTATATGCATGTGTATTTAAATTGTAATATTTAAGGGAACAGATGACAAAAAGCAACTGCTTAATATGTAGAAATGTCGTATAGTACCGATGCCGTTGTTTCAGTTTCCTAGCGAGAGTTACAAAGTGCGCAAGACCTACTTTTAACATAATTAAATTAGACTTGCGAGTTCCTCTCTTCCACATCTATATTTAAAATAAATATCAACTTGGTGTAGCAATAACAATAAAGCGATTTTACATCCGAAATATCAGCTGCCACTTCACTTGCCAAGAGACATCACGCTTCATGCTAAATATATTACAACAAATAAAGAAATCATTATTCCCAAAAATATTATTAGTTTTGGACATTATTATTCAATCATAATGTTTATTGAACAACCACAACTAGGCGTTATCAGAATCACTAGTCTTACGAACATACGAATTTTACGATTAGGTTCGTAAACGTAGATAATAAGCAAATAAAAGTTGATGAAGTTAATAATAGTTTAGTCTGCATTGTTATCTGCAACACGACTTATCAAATATATAGTACCTTTAAAATGCAACTGATTTATAATGAGGTGGGTCGGGAAAATTACCACCGTCAAAGCACGCAAATGTCTCGAGTCAGCCTTAAATCATAATAAATACCTAGTAATCGCCTTAAATAAGCTTTGAGGCTTTATTTTGACTTAATAGATTTTCATATCGCTACTAATATAATTTGTGATGTGATAAAAGCTGTGTTCAAATTTCGAACACAACAATAACTTTTTATCCAGTAATTACAACAAAAATTATAAAACATAAAAGTTAATATCAATTTTTTTTATTTAGACAATTTGTTATATGTGTTTGTTTATACAGGATGGCTATTCAATTATTTTTTCGGATTTCATTTTCGAATCTGCGACACAAAACTTGTTGTTAAAATTTGTATAAAAAATATATTTATTCACTGGTTAATACAAACTTGTATGCCGAGGTCACAATTAGAACATATTTTTATAGATTTTAGCCATGCAAGGACGTTATACACCCTTGAGAATAAATATTTGCAAAATACCTTAAAAACTAAAACAATGTAAAGTAATGAGACTTAATACCTAAATGGTAAGCAATATTAAATAGAGTTCAATTTTCGTCAACGCACGAAGCAGCAGCCTAAGTGGCGTCAGTGTGCGAATCTCATCCCTGAGGTACCCGGCTGCGCACAAAAAGAATTTCCATATATGCGCCCATTTAACGTGAGGAAACTGGCATGCCTTAGACTGAAACGTCAACGGATGATCACGAAATAGATACAGAAACCTGAGGCCAAGACCGAAAAAGTTAATTTGTTCATTTGTTTCCTATCAATGTATTTACCGCATTGTCATAGTATTGATTTATCTGTAACTGTTGTGTCATTACTATCCGCCAATCATTTATCTAGTGATTGGAAATCGTCCAACATTTTCTATTATACAAGGTTTTTATTATATACCGTAGCTATTCAACTTAAAATCACAATTTTGTATCACTTATAAAGCGATACTTACGTTCATGTAGAATAAATACTATTCTTTAGGTTCTAAATATTGCCATCAATTGACGGAATGTTCCGTTGGAAGATTCTCATATCGGAGAGCAAGACACGTTTTGTTTCGCGGAGTGAGTGTGTGACGTAAAACACATATAATTGTCCGAGACCTAAAGCTTTTTTTATATTATATAATAATACAAAAGATACGTAACAGATCAAGGAAAATATCATTAGGCTGTGGAAGCACGATTATGAATGAAATGTAAGCACAGACGAGACGTGATCCGGAATGTAGGCTAAAGCTAATCGCGTATCGTCTTGTCATACTGATATCTTGTCATCAGTGTCATTTGAGTTTCTCTCTAAACATGATAAGATGTAGGCGTGAGAAAATCGAATCTTATAATAGAATATATGTTACAATAACAAAATTGAATACCGATGTCGACAATTAATACACAATTTCATAACGCTTTCCCATTCCAATGAATAAAAATATGTTTCATGTACAAGAAATGTAAAGCAAATTAATTCGTATAAGTCGTTTAGGTAATTTTAAATATTTACATTTCATTTTATTCCATGTTATAAATATTCTAGGCGACAATGTATGCTAATAGTGTGATTACAGAAAAAGTATTTTAAATATTCGTTGTTAGAAGTAATTTTTTGTTTTTATAACAAAAATAACACGAGTTTATCATAAAAGCTTTAGCTTTAAGCTCACACTATAATATGCTGTATTAGGACTCTAATAGCCAGCATGCGTCGTACGCAGACTGAGGTATGATTAATGCATATTTATTGCATGAGACATCCGAGTGCAGTGAATCATATCAACTGCAATAGAAGCTATAGTACAGAATCTGCACTAAGTTTGACACGTAAAAGCACTTCGTGAATAATCTCCATAGTTTAAAAGAGACTATAATACTGAAAGTACATTTTACACGAAACACTAATTATACAGGGGTGTTACAGTTCTATTAGACTGTCATTATACGTGGCTTATAATTTCAGGTCACTGTAATTATTAATTGTTCTATTCCAACAATACAGTTACACGGAAATAAAATTCAATAAAACCTTATTTAGTTTCGTTCTATAAATAAAAATAGGGTCACTATTAGTAGTAACAGTATATGCCGACGTCACATGTTACTTTAAAAATTCATAAATACAACCTTGTTGCTATGATTAAGATCAAATAGAAATTTGGAGTACACAGAATGACTTTGATATTTGTCGTTATAGTGAAATTAATATTATAGGGTAATTTTAATTTATTTTCTACATATAGGGACGCCAACCCTATCAAAATTTAGTAATTAAACCCCCCTCTGACGGGCAATAAATCAAGATGATCCAAGTGGTACTGTGCTATCAGCGATATATCAATCACATCGGACCGACAGCACAATCGAACCATTTGCGAGCAACGCGGGAGACAGTGAAACGATTGACAATCAACAAAGCCATCTCTAGAAAAATGTTTTTTTACAAACTAAATACTATAAACGAAAACATTTCATAGATAAGCAAATATAAAAGCTACTATTGATAGAAGAGGACCAGCCTAATTACATAATCAAATCAAGTGTTTGTGTTTAATTAGATCGTTTCGACTTTGAAATTCACTAAGATTAACCTAATCTTATAATTAATTAAACGGTTGAATGACAAGCATTAAGAAGAAAACATAAAAAAAATAAAAGTACAGAAAACTAAGTAAAAATAATCGTAAACATCTTTTAAAAATAAACTTATGTATATTTATACATTTCAACTGCATGCCTACAAGCAGCCACTTGTTTACCTTGTCCACGATTAAATTAGTAGAGATCGAAGAAGCCTTATCATTAAGGTGCAACAACCTCATGAGGTGGGCTACATAATGCTACGTTTAAAACGCTAAGCTTGGCTTAAAAGATTTATCAATTATCGCGTCTCAGTTAGTGCATTAAACTCCTAGGGGACGTAGGAAACACTAGTCGACTACGCTGGCTACAAATCCTATTAAGAAGATAACATGGGTTAAACAAATTCATGAATTTATGGTACATATGATTTATAATTTTGGTATTTTTTTCGTTTACTTATAAGCTTTAATAACGTAATAAAAACCTAATTATAATTAGGATTTACTGTCATACATTATAAAAAGAAAGTCTCTATACTATAAACTTATGTAGACAGAGACATAAACATTAACTTTTTTTATTACCATAAGATCAACCCTTCCTTTGCGCCATGACGAATGAATAAAAGAAAATATATAAAGAGAAAATATTGAAACATTAGTTTTTTCAGATCAGTGAAACTTCGTGTCTGAATATTCTCCATAAACTGCCCGCAAATCAAACATTGCATGTACAGCATAAACATGCAAACTCATCCATAACATCCGATATCGACAAGTGTTTAATTCTAGTCTAAAGTAATTTTAATCTTAATATAAGTGATATAATCGTTATAGGTGAATAGACGTTGCAATCTAATAAAATCATGTTATGAACAAGTAACCTTAAACCTAAATTTTTAGCTCTTGCAATAATTTTAATTATTTTCTATCTCTGAATTTCGTCGACATTAAAATAACTAATTTGCACTTTCTACTTATAACATATAAATTTAATTTTCTTATGTAACAAACGGGAAGAAGGCTCCTCTGATATTAAGTGATATCGCCGCCCATTGACACTCATATTGCCAGAGGGCTCGCAAGTTCGTTGCCGGCTTTTAAAATAATATTGTTCACAGCATAAATTGTATGAAATTTTTACATACAATGATTCCTAATCAATATAAGTCATAAGAATTAAATAGCACAGCGTGCTTATTAATAATGCATGTAGTCAAAACCACTCCAATACTTGCAATTTTCGCTTAGATGAAAATCAGCGTCTAAATGAATTGAAAACTAAATTTGTATGAAAATTTGTCCACACGAACTGTCATTTTCATATAAATTTAGTGTTCGACTATCTACATACACTACTGTTAATGGTAGGGGAGCCCAAGAGGGGATTTCGGGATTTACTAAAGCGCGGCAGATTAATATACAGGGGGATAGCTTGTACTCGGTTAAGTACCTCCACAAAACATGAGGTCCATATATAAGGCCGCCTGTGAAGGAGACAGGATCAGATTAGTAAAAAAAAATTGACCATCAGAAATTCCCGAGCGCATCAGATTAAGGTAGGGTGAGTTAATTACATCCTAAAAAGTGTATATTCCACTAATCTGACAATTTGAGAGTGACGGAAAAAAAGGGGAGGGCAACAAAGTTGTAAAAAAAAAACGTCATCTCGACATTCTCGAGCGTAGCTAATTTTTTTTATTTTGAAGGAAATAATTCAAGAATAATGAAAAATATATAATCTGACAATTTCCGCAAGCCGAAATAACAAAAATTCGTCGATAAAGTTAAATGCGTGCAGCTGCGTGATGCCTACATTTCCTTAAACCGATCGGAATCTACTAAACGGCGTTCTAAATATTTCCCTTAAAATTACATTTCCTGTGAATTTGAACCGATTCGGACCGATAGATTTTGAGAAATTTTGAAAAATCTTAAAAATATAAGATTTTTTTTTTTAAAGTGGTTTCTTTATCGATCAACTTCAAAAACTAATCCGCCTTTGAGCTTGAAAAACCACGTTGATCGCCACTAAGCTGGTCAAAAGCGGTTGATTCGTTCGAGAGATATCGTGAACGAAAGAAACCCGAAAAAGTGTTTATTCGGGATTACTCCGAAATTTGTGGTTCGATCAATTAAAATTGCATCTGCGTCGAATGCGTCGAATGCCGCCAACCGCGTGAAAATTGCTTGATCCATTCAAAAGTTATTGCGGTTTGAAAATTCCAAAAATAGTGTTCTATGAAACTTCTATCAGACTTTCGAGCTGGGAGAGCTCAAATGCATAGAAATGTTATTTCTTTGAACTCAGCGAGCTCAAAATATCAATTTTAAGCGCCCAGGAATGGAATTAGCGGTAAGTTGCAGGGATGGCCCTTTAGGTGAACCGTTTTTCTAAAAAAATTTTGGCAGATCAGGCGAATCCCTCTAGATAATCGTCAGATTATTAGACAGTACGTTTAGAACATAAAGATGAACCACATATATCTTAATCTGACGCGCTTGAGTATTTCAAAATTGCGATTTTTTTTTGCAAATTACGAAAATGGCTGTGGGTTTGCGTCCCATCGAAATCGTCAGATTAGTGAATGAGAGCTTTTTTTGGTGCACTTAACACTCCCTTAGAAAATCTGACGCGCTCGATAATTTTTTTTTTTTCATTTTCAACCCTTAAATACAACCACCCGCATCATGCAAACGATCAGATTAACATACGTACATTATTAAAAATACGTAGGGCATAGATGCTATCAATATCTGACGCGCTCGAGGATGTCCATGCAACAGTTTTTTTTTACATATTTAACTATCTATAGCCGCTTCCCCCACCGATGAAAAGGAATTTATCATATAACATTTTTTTCTTCTTATTATCTAAGCTTTGCATCCCAATAGGTCTCTACGACGCTCGAGTAAATCCCCATTTAGCATCGTGGGCTCCCCTACCATAAAGCATCTTGACTAAACCCCCAGTACAGTGCTTTTTGGTTCTCAGTTTCACAATTAGCGACAATCCTTAAAATTAATTTCCTCTCAATGCTGTAACGGTTATTCGTTAGCATAATTTGGTACGACCTGATTAATTTCCTCGAACGTTAACCTCAGTGTCAAGGATTCGATGATTCAAAACTGGCACACGCGGTAAATGACCCGCCTAACGGTTACCTCGAGTAGATTATTTTGACATATCAAGGCAAACTGGGTTAACATTAGCTTATTCTATAAGTCGAGTTGATAAAAAGCAACAAGTACTAATAAGACAATACCGCTTATTTTCTTTTACTTATCCTAGTTTTTTTCAAATGTTGTAATTTTAACCAAAAAAACCGAATTTCGAAGGAATAATTTCACCATTTTTGATTTTGAACAAATGTTCGAAGGGAACTAAATTTTTCTGAGATGCCATCAACAGATCATAGAGCCACCCTTTGTATATCTCCTTTCCAACAAACGAAATAATCATCAAAAACGGTTCATAAACGACGAAATTAACCGCGAACAAAAAGGTTTAGGTTTAGAATTAACACTGGCTATAGTTTTAAGACAAAATATACAAATAATGACCATACAAATCAAATAATAAAATTCATAAAAAATAAACAATCATAAATTTAAAATTCTAAATGTCATTAATATTTTTAATAAGGAAAGCTTTTCACAAGGAATGAGACAACTAAATGACTACATTACATTTTTAAATACACTTTGCGTCATATTAGCATATAGGTACCACACAAAACCATTAGTTAATAATAATACAACTAATTATTAGTTATTTTTTAAAAATACACTTAAGAACCAAAAATTATAACACTTGCAAATGATAATTACGTCAACGGGTTAGGTTAAGTATTCAGAGGCTTAAAATAAATCGCTAATAATAAAATTGACGAGATTTACAATTAAAAATGCTGCATTATTTAAAATCCATATTCCAATAAAGAATAGGATCTATATTTTAAAGAGCTTTAATATTAACTTCAGTGGGAGTGCTGTGAGTGGCTGGCGATATTAAATATGTCCGTTTTGGCATTGACGATTAACTTACAGACTAAACAGCTTTAAATTTAGCTTTAATTAAAAGCTAAGCTTCTAGACTTACGCTTAGACGTGACTTCTGAAGCATAATCTTAGAACAACAAAGTTTTGATTTAGTAATAGCAAACAACTCAAACGCTATTTGGTAAACTTACGCAATAAATATTCTATATTTATATTGTGTCTATGTAGTTTATATATATATGTCTAACAAATATTGTAAGATTAAAAAGAATTAACGATTATTTAACTAAAATAAATAATAATGCTAGGCGTTATTCTTTGTTGGATATAAGTTGTAAAATACATTTTCTTTTATAATAACTACCTACCCAGAGAAGGCATGGCCATTTCGACCGATTGTACAAAATGGTAGGGCTACTCGGTCAACAACCTCTATAATGGAAAGTAACGTCCGTCATTGTCGTTGATGCAAATAGCGGAAACACAACCAATTGCTAATAACTTTGCTCATTTATCGAAGTATTTTATTTTGTTACGCACACTCTCTCCAACTCGAAAGCCTCGCAAAATCTCTAACACAACTGGCGAGGTACGGTTTATGTTAAACATATAATGGGTAAATGAACAAAAAGGTATATAAATGAACACTTCATATTATATAAACTTTTTCAACTTGCTCCAATTTAAAAACTGTTCCTTTAAAAGGAAAATTTCATTTCAAAATGTCAAACTAATTAGTACTCAGAAAAGAAAAACATTAAGTTAATAAAATCTCGCTAAAAGAACTATAAAGAAATATTGCAATCCTCAGCTAACTAGTAAAGTTAAATCTTACTTATATTACAGATCTTGGTAAATTCTGTCGGGATAACGAGAAAAGTTCCCTAAACTCCCACTTACACAAGAGTACCTTTATGAAGCAATTTAATCGTAAAATTATTGTAGCATAATTAATATTTGCTGCTCCGACGTTTTCTACATGAAAACGGTCCCTTGTTAATGTTTCTTAGTTAAGGACAAATTAATTATTTAATTGTTAATTTGAAAACAAATACGCTTATGAAACAAGTAGTCTTTATACTGTTCCACGTTTTAAACGCTTTACGACTATTCAACGAATTTTAATCGGGTTATACACAACGGCTGTCTGTTACAATGATTTTTCCGTTTTCTTTGCCGACAGACAGAATATTACTATCTCTAATATATAAAATTCTTGTGTTACAATGTTCATTCCCATACTCCTAAGAACTCGACCGATTCTTATGAAATTTTTTATGCATATTCAGTAAGTCTGAGAATCGGACATCTATTTTTCATCCCCCTAAATTTTTATTTTTTAGACAAAATTTTTGTTTTTTGATACAGCATCCAAAAAATACATACAACCCTTAATTGGCACCCCTCTACGATCAAGCCCTATTTTTATTATAGTAGATAGTTATTTTTATAGAACTAAAAAATGTTTCCTGGAAATAATATACATGGCAAAACGACGTTTGCCGGGTCAGCTAGTATTATATCTATATTTATACCTTCATTACAATGTTTTATAATTCTAGTTATACTTTATTATAATTCTTACTTATTTTATCCATCCTGATCTTTTAAACAGCAAAGTGTTATGACGGGATTTGTGATTATAACAATTAACAGAACATGAGCATAATAATATTCGATGATTCAAACAATAGGTGATTTGTATACCTTTTTCGAACACTCCATGCGCATGTCTCTTACGAATTAGCATACAATGTTGCCAAAACTCAACCATTGGCTTGAAATTTTTAATACCTGACACAAATTTAATTTGCTGGAAAAATTATTTTAACGTAGTCCACGACACACAGGGCGTTAAATGAAAAATATGTCTGTCGGAATAATCATAAAATTTGTTTAACTTTAAACGGATTTGCATAAAACATATAAAACAAGAGTAACATATTTAATAGACTATACTTATAACTAGATCATCACACTACATCAAAATACCCCTAGAAAGGGAGAGAAGATAAAAAGGTATTAGCTAATGTATATAATAAGTTTTAACGAGCTTATATAACCTAACAGCCTAAGTTAGATAAATAAATATACACTAGGTGACCCGGATAGCAAACTTACATTACCAACTTCCTGAAATAAATATTCCAAGGTAAGATTTATACGCCCAATTTTAATACGAAATTTGATAAAAATGCCGCATGTCAAAGAGTTTTCTGACTCGATGTTACATGTATGAAATTTTATTTTTTTTTTTTTATTTCAATCAAATTTTTTTCCTCCCCCCCCCCCCTAGGAAATTCATCTTAATTATGTAACTATATAAAGTATGAGCAACCAGAAGAGTCGATAAGATATTAAAAGTCATCAAATCATATCCAAGGCAAGATTAAAATGGTACAGTTATTAGTTGGAAAATGTACAATTTCCAGTTTGTAATTATTTTTTTAGGTATTATCGTGAACATATCGTTTTGATATTTCCCTCCCTCAACTCAATCCAAAATAAAACTCGGCAACCAAAGCTTCGGTCCAACCCGATTACTAGAGTTTTCCATGAAGCACAACTGACGTATAATCCAGCTAAAAAAAGTTGTATTTACGTTAGCTTAAAGAAATTAGCACAAATTTGTTTTCATTATACCTCATCCGGTCGTTCACTCAATATACACTTCCACAGGTAGCCATATCGGCTTATTCCAAAGAATAGCTAATCTGTACCAGTTTATATGTTTTACGTGCGTGAAATGTAAAGTGAGAGTCTGGAATAAATTCAAGCGAATATGTTTATCCTTGGTATGTATTCTCGGATAAATACGATATTGGTGAAACAGCCCTAATTAGATAAATAAATATCCTAGGGACCCGGTGAACTTGGTATAACATTATAGTTCTTATTACTGGAAGTAGAGAATTAATGGGAGTAATTTTTTTTCAACTGAATATTTAAGACCTAAATCTAAATACGATTTCATTGCCTATTCCAAAGGTGGCGTGCAAGGGTGGCTGCCCCCCCGGGGGCACCACAAACTTGTTTTTAGCAGCTTGAATTCAATCTTGAGTCCCTAATAAACGACCCCAAATGTAATTAATGATAAATAAAATGTGTAGAACACTAGATGGATAACTATATTACCGAACAAGCCTGATTGACTGCTTCTATTGAAATGCTATCTGTTATTGTTATCTTTATCAACCGTTTTGACAAACCTAAACTTAATATCATCGACTTGTTGCACATAACTATGACAACAGCCTCATTACGGTACAGTTAAAAATATATTTCTTACGTTAGTTAAAGTACATACATTCCATTAAAAAGCGCGCTTTAAAAGCTACTTCGCTTCGCCGCTTTTTCAAATACGTCGTAATATCTCTCAGACGCAGAGTAATTAGCACTAGCTTTGATTATATCGGTATAGCAATTTCAGGCGTTTTAGTACTATTCGTGTCAGTTAAACTTATCTTGTACAATAAATAGTGAGACAAATTAATCGAAGGTGGCATTTCGTCACGCAACATTCACTACTTCGAGACGGTTTGCTATTTGGTTACGTGCGTAATGCGTATTAATTCAATAAACACTATAAAGCGAGAAACATATTTTTAGAAATACTACATATAACAGAGAATAACACGATTATACAGAATAAATTTATTACATATTAATAACAATTCATGTATTTACATAACATTGGTAAATTCAAAATATTTTTGTAAAAATCCAGCGGACTATTGCAATTTTCAACATCGGCCATAGATGATAATATCAAATGGTAATTAGTTACAACCAAAATCCGTTTTCTTAAATGTGTAAATAAAACCAAAACCTAATTTGCATCATATCACAATCATATAATTTTGCACATTGCAAAAGCATTTTGTACTCATTAATAAAAACAGAACAAAGGTATTTATCGTACAAAAAGATTAAACGTCATTAAATGGCGTCGTAAATGGTCAGTTAAGGTAAAGCGCAACTACATAAACCTCGTATTACCAGGAACCAGTTGGCAACGGAGCCATTCTCACGACACGGCAATAATTGACGGGAAGACATGCAATTATTATATAATACGTTAGAAAAAACGTCTTCGAGGATTCGGAAAGATTGGCTTTTAATTTTTATTATTATTCTTTTTTAGATGTTGCTTTTATATTTTTAATTTTGTAATTAATTTATGCACTTTATCCTTAGTATTTCTTTTCTTTTTCCTTACTAGGGTTGGTTGCCTCCTTAATAATTTATGTCCAATGTATCAAATATGTAATGGAACAAAGTTTAAAATAAATTTTACGTAACTAAATTATAAAAAAAAAAAAACCTATAGTCAGACCAGGATAACGGATGTGCAGTTTTATACTTCGTACTGTGCGATTCGCCCGTACGTTTTTATATTATATTATTTTTTACAAGTTTCATACATATATTTGACTGTGCTAATGAATTTACTTTGACTCATCGTTAATGACATTAACACAACGAGTAAACAGCGATTATGAGCACGTGCCCACACAAAAAAGCGTAAGTGACTAACTGCATACGAAACATACCTCACTTAACAAAATCAAGATACGAGTAAGAGCGTGCGGCAGACAGAGCAAGAAACGTGGGTGGAACTAAATTGTGCAAAGAAAGCCGAGCCAGATTTCAAATTGCTTTTTCTATAGTGGGTCAATTTCAATATGTGTCGAAGCAATGACGTTACTGTCAGCTGCCATTGTCATTTTATGTCACAGAGCTTATAAACAACGTCATAGTCAAAACTGTTGATACTAGTATTATAATAGCAACTGACAGTAACGCCATTGCTCAGAGATATATAATACAAATGATGACAACAGAAATGTAAATCGAATTTAAATTTGTTCCTAAACCAAATGACAGCTAATACCGCTGCTACCGATTCCTCAAATTTCCTTACGCTAAGGACTCACGAAGCGGGTTTGCACCCGCGCCCGCCGTGGTTGCGGGCCCGCAGCCTTTGTAGAATACAGATATTTATGTCAAAATTAAATCACATTTCACGACGCGTTTTACGCCCGCAGCGTGTGCGATTGTTTGCGGGTCCCGCTGCACCGGCGGTCATCTTGTACCGGCGGGCGCGGTTGCGTAACCACACAAGACTCCGGTCTCGTGAGTTTTGAAAATAAAACTCCAAACCGCCACCACGGAAGGGCGCGGGAGCAAACCGCTTCGTGAGTTCTTAGCGTTAGACTTCCCCAGTTGTGCGATTAGAAATTATCTGTTCAGTACATAGGTATAACAGCATCTCTAGCACCGTACACTTTTAGTTAAATTGAATAAGTGACAATTTGAACAACTACTAAAGGTTGTAATAAAAATATAATCTGTGGCCGGTCATCATAGACGATAGAAAGCGCTGATTGGCCGTGCAAATTGCTGATTACACTGTTTGAATACATCCAATGGTCTGTGAGAAAACGAGAGAGATTTCTCTACCATGCTCAACTTAACAAGCTTAGAAATGTCGATTTGACTAAAATAGGTTTTCCGTCGGATAAACTGCTGATCTCATTATTGGTAAAGAAAAGAAGAAATCTCATTGCTAAATTCAAACCCGAGTTACAAGATTCTTTGTAGTTTTGTATTTCATTTCTAGTACGTCTAAATCAGTTAATCTTACCTACCTAACCTTACTACGTACCTAATGCAAGGTAATATTTGTGGTTTCATAAAAACCTATTTTTTTATCCATTAGTTACGTTTAATTTAATTTACACTCATATAAGCCAATTCATTATAACTCAGTAATTCAAAAAAGGGCGACAAAACACAACACACACGGGTTATTTACTTGAGTTATTCTAATCAAAAACAACTGTTAAATAAACTAATTTTGTTAAGCGAAACCTAACTATTATGCACGACAGTAAATTTCAGTTCTCTGTGTAAGTAGAGCAATATGACCGCTGTCTCACTGTCACCATGCGCCAGCGCCGGAGAAAGCAGTGAAACTCAGGATATCTAATTGTATTGGCTAACGTCATATCCTAGTGCTGAAGTATGAATAATATAGTAGAAAGCGATTGTTGATCAATTACATATTAAAAATTCATCTACTATAATTTGAAAACAGGCTCTTTAGTCTAAACCCTTTTATTCATAGAAACTAAGATGAATTTTGTTTGTTTTAATCAAATTTTATTTACATATCTCCAAGCATGCGCTTGATGGACCCGCAAGGAATGCGGAAGGATGGCTATCCCTATCTAGTTTAAACTATTCACTAGTATTGTAGAAAATTAAGTCAACATAATATTACCCATTAGCTATAATTATTGTATAGGCTAGATTATAATTCATATAAACTCGCACTCTCTTTTGTGAACTTTATTCTAGAAAAAAAAAGTTGTACAGTGTAAATTGATAATCACTCTTGACTTTTTTTAAAACACTTCTGAAGTCAGTTAAGTATTAAAACATTACTTGAATAATACGGAAACGAAATTGCAAAAACAAAGCCCCATTATACAATGTCACAGCGTATGTATCACAAAGGCGATAACGTTTTTGCGTTTTATCTTGTTTCGGTCGCAATACAAAAAATATAATTACAATTTACGCTTATAAAGTAGATAGTACGACTCAATATATTGATGGCATATTTAGGCAATATGGCATCATCAGTGTTGGCCTAGTGGCTTCAGCTTCTCATCCCTGAGGTCGTAGGTTCGATCCCCGGCTGTGCAACAATGTACTTTCTTTCTATGTGCGCATTTAATATTCGCTCGAACTGTAAAGGAAAACATTGCGAGGAAACCGGCTTGCCTTGGACCAAAAAAGTCGACGGAGTGTGTCAGGCACAGCAGGCTGCCTACGTGCCTATTAGATTGACAAATCATCATGAAGCAGATACATAAATCTGAGGCTCAGACCTCAAGGTTGTAGCGCCACTGATTAATTTATTCTATTTATATGAAGGCAATTTTATTTGGACGTGCGCGACGCTTTGCTCTTTCATCAGAACCTTGAGAAGCATTAATTGAATCCAGCATTTAATAGCACATTGTTCTTGAATCGTCTGATATACATAATACTTAATCTATTTCCAATGCAACCTTATGACCGATGACAGACAGTATCGACACTCATTAGTATGCTAATTAGTATGCCAAGTGCAGTAACAATTAACTAATTTAACTATCAAATTTTTCCAACTATTTTCCCACCTGTATTGTTTTTGTCAAGTCAATATTATCTGAACGTGACGATCTGACGTGATCTGAACAAAAAGACCACGGCGACATTACCATTTTCTCATATTTAATAGTTTTCATATATGTAGGTATTTATTTTTCAATTACTTCTGACACAATTCATAACAGTCAGAAACTGAATACAAATTTAAACACAAACAATAAAAAATAAGTTAACAGTTATTATAAAAGAAGATAATATTTAAAAAGAAAACCTTAGAGAAAAATACAGGTTTATTTAAATACCATTTCAATAGTAGTAGTAGTATACATATTAAGCGATTCTAACTTAAGATTATAAAAAATAATTTTAATAAATCCAAATATATCTTAAATGATCCTTGAAACATATAAACGTATATTTATTACATTAGAAACTGTCCGTATTATGGAAATGTTAAAAAGTTTCGAAAGAAAATCATACTCCTACGTTTGTTTCTCTCAACTAAAAAAAGAATATTCTTTCTACCTTAAACATAAATAAACTCTTTTAACAGTAAAAGCTGGACTTACGGTATAGAAACTGCATACATCTAAACAATTCGTAATCCGTATCTCCGTAACATCAACTGTTTACATTACTGCATTTCCGGGCAATGGACTGGGCCTTTGTGGCTACGCTATTACAGAATTAGTCCGATACAGACGTGAATCAATTTCCCAGGTCAACGATCCACATACGCGAAAAGTTTTGTTAAATGAAAAATATATTTTTACTAGCAGACTCGGCCAAGCGTTGCTTTGGCTAAGATTTTTGTTATATTACATAGTAGTAAACTATTCAAAGGAGAACACCAGTCATGGGGACAACCATGCTTATGCGGTTTGGTGGTTATGCCATTAAATTGTAGCTTAAGTGAAACGTTGGTACTTTCAACACAGCGCCATCTGAATTGTGACTATCAAATAATTAACTAATAATTTGCAATAAAATAATATTGCGGGTATAAAGTCAAAAAGTCAAAGTCAAATCGTTTATTTCCAATTCCCCCCTTAAAATGGCCCTTTGTCGGCCCCAAAAAAAAAAATTTTATTTTTTTTTGGCCGCCCCTGCCTCGGTGGGTGGGGGGGGGGGGGGGGGGGGCGCCCCCCCCCCCCCCCCCCCTTTTTTTTTTTTTTTTTTTTTTTTTTTTTTTTTTTTTTTTTTTTTTTTTTTTTTTTTTTTTTTTTTTTTTTTTTCTTTTTTTTTTTTTTTTTTTTTTTTCCCCCCCCCCTTTCTCCCCCCCCCCCCCCCTTTTTTTTTCCCTTTTATTTTTATTTTAAAATATTAAAAAAACACCAAAAACCCTTAGAATATATTTTTTTTATATAATTTTTTTTTTTTTTTTTTTTTTTTTTTTTTTTTTATTTTTTTTTTTTTTTTTTTTTTTTTTTTTTTTTTTTTTTTTTTTTTTTTTTTTTTTTTTTTTTTTTTTTTTTTTTTTTTTTTTTACATTGAGATGTAAGCTATCCCATCTTTTAAGTTAGATCAAACCGCACACGGTGTGCAAATTTGATTGAAATCGGTTCAGTAGTGTAGGCAATTAATTGACACGTAATTTATACATATTAAGATATTCTTAGCCGACCCTGCTAACTGTTTTGCCATGTATATTATTTTTATAAAAATATTTTTTTTTAGTTCAATAAATTATAACTGTATCTACTATAATAAAAATAGGGGTTGGTCGTAGAGGGGTGAAAATTAAGGGTTGTATGTATTTTTGTATACTGTATCATAAAAAAATCAAAACAAAAAAATTGTTTAAAAAATAAATTAGGGTTATATGAAAAATACGTGTCCGATTCGCAGACCTAACCGATATGCACACAAAATTGCAAGAAAATCGGTCGAGCCATTTCGGAGGAGTTTAATTACAAACACCGAGACACGAGAATTTTATATATATTAGATTACTACTCGTACCATAAACATAAACTTTAAATCACATAAAGAACACAAAGTTTTCGTATGCTTTTATTTTTAGGTATAAAAAATACGTATATGTATATCCACCCTCAGAGGACCTATAAGGCCTAGTCAGTATAATTGCTAAGAACAGGGACAGATGGCAACACTATTTCTCAACATTCCTACGTCACGGTAGATCCGTTCCCGGGTCTATTGTCGAGTACAAAACAGATTTCGGATGTGTCAGTTATATGAAATTGCCACAAATTGGTGCTGCGGCTCAGGGGACCAGTTATGACGTCATACAACAACAATCATATAGTTCTATACAAGTAGTGTTGGGTGCAATATTTTGGTATAATATTCTGATGGGCCTTTTCTCTGAAGCTCATTTGACATAGCTTTATGATAAATTTTATCTAAATCTTAATGGAACATAAATACAGTTAACTTTTGGCAATAGAATGACATTACAATAGAAAACATAAAATCGTATGTTTATTTTCTAGTTCTTACTTTTCCAACCCACATCTGTAAAAGCAAGCTATTTGCTAAGTTAATATTAATCAACCAATTAATATTATCAATTTAAATCCATAGATATAAATAAAGATGAACATATATTTAAATCGGTAATATTAAATTGAATTGAAACTACAATTGACTAAATATATAGTACCTATATATTGTATTGAAACTAGAGAAGTTACGGTAATCAAATACCTTTGTACTCCTTGCCTTGTTAATATAAAACTCGAGAATTCATTCGTCAAAATATTTATTACGCCGAGTACTTGGAGTATCGATAAAATCGAGTTGTAGAACGGAAATCGATTAACCCGCTGACTTGCTATACGGAATCGAGCAACAATTTGTACGAAAGCTCACGACTCCGCATCCATAATCATATCTGATCCATCAGTAGTGAGTGTGCGTGTGATGGATGTTTATTCAACTCTGCGCGAACTACCATTGATACAATTTTCCCGATCAAAGGGATCCATTAACTGAGCTGATCTAACTCTTTTCACAGCGAAATCACCAGAAATAAACGTATACTATGTTAGTAATACCAACACATTTCGAAAGCTATTATTTTTACAGTATTTAGTTTTTAAAAATGTAAATACGATTACTAAATGTAAATCGATATACTATAATTATAGTTATTATAATAAACGAGCGAACATAAGAGGAAACAACATCGCACAACGTGGATTACGTGTAAAGAAACACAATGAGTCAAGCTCTTCCAATAATTACGATTTTCTCAGAGTGCTATTTACGAAGTGACTAAGACTAGCAACAATTAAAAATAAAAAACTAAATGTATTTATTTATGGTTTTAAACTGAACACAATCAAAAACGTTTAATTTATTCTTATTAATGAAAATTTATAATTTAAAATTCTATACGAAAATATTTTTACGTCTGTCTTTAAAATATTATATATATTATTGTTAATTACTAGCTGACCGGGCAAACGTCGTTTTGCCATGTATATCATTTATAATAAAAAAATAGGGGTTGATCGTAGAGGGGTGAAAGTTAGGGGTTGCATATATTTTTTAATGTTGTATGATAAAAAAATAAAAAAATATATTTAGGGGTGAACTACCCTTAACATTTAGGGGAATGAAGAATAGATGTTGTCCGATTCTCAGACATACCCAATATGCACACAAAATTTCATGAGAATCGGTCGAGCCGTTTCGGAGGAGTTTAACCACAAACACCGCGACACGAGAATTGTATATATTAGATATATGTATATACATACATGATCTTTTACTACAAACAATAAATAAAATTAGTATTATGTAACTTGTTAAGAAGCTTTAGTCTGTTTCGTCTACCCAGCCTGCCCAGCTACACCAAATGTACAGTAAACTGTGTCAAATTCAATTAAAAAGTATCGTTTGATTTGTCTTTCAAACAACATTTAATCAAGTGTTTTATACCGCTGTTGAGATAATCTATACAATTAATTATCAGTTACATGAACCATCGTTTCCAGTCACGCATTGTATAAGAGATGGCGGTCATAGACCTTGACAACGTAGAAATATAACGGCAATACAACCGACGTTTAATTTCACTGATCCACTCTGTAACAAGAGTCAAGACGAAAGATACGGTCGTTGACAATTAAGCTGTGCTGTTTATGTTGGTCTATAGAACTTCCGGCTTCCTTATATCTAACCAGGTTAACAAGCTAAACTATAATAAAGTGTTTTAAATCCTTCAACTACCTACTGCTGACTACTATGTATTTGCGTGTTGTTCCCACGAGAATGTAAGTACGTGCTCCTATTTCACCATGCCTCCTGCTGATTGAGGACAAATCTTTGTTTTTAATTTATTTTATTATTATTTATTACTTAAGATGTCATGTGGAACATGGTGTAATGGTTGCAGGTACTTACAAACGTTGTGCAAAAACAACTTGGCGATTAAAAAGAGTGGCGGAGAGTTTATTGCAAGTTCTTCTTTTCCGTTCTACGCCCTTGATATGAGAACTGGCAGTATATGTAAAATTAGAAGCATTTAATGTATATTTCTTTTTTGACGTTCATAAGTGTACATTGTGTTACCTACATGAATAAATGATTTTTGACTATGACATTGACTGAATTTAGTTTGTCAGCATTTTATAACCAAACGATTATTAACATTAATTCCGAATTCAGTTCGAATTATCACTATAATTTGTATTATAACACATTTAGGTAAATAATATACAATAAATACGATCAGACTCGAATAAAATTCACATCCCTGTTAGCCGACTGAATTTATTTCTATTTGAGAGTATTAATGAATTATAAATATGCAACCAAAATTAAACTTTATAATATATCATTCAATATCGTATACATATTAAATACACAATTAGCGACAAGGCAAAGGTCCACTATAGGCTGGGTCAACAAGCTGATAAGCTAACAATGGCACTCGATAAGCACCTCACGTGCTCCCAACACAAAACATCAAACTCAGTTCTGCAGTTTTTATATTATTGTTATTAAATCCCATCATCATTTATAGTTAATTTACAAGTACAATATACTCGCTACCAAAACATGCGCAGCCTTGCTTACGTTCTTAGGAGTTAATAGTTATTTCAGAAGAACCCTGACCTCGATACTTTATGCACTTCTGCAGTTTTGTTTTAACAGCCAGCTAAAGATTTAGTTACGTACGAATCCTAACATAAATTATAGTTTATTTTTTGTTTCTTACGTGACAGGGAATCGATCAAACGTCTGCAACTCAAATTATATTATATATATATATATATATATATATATATATATATATTAAATTATAGTACATATTTGAAGTAAGACCTAAACCTTTAATTTAACGAATTTATAATAACTAGTTTAAGACGGCTTACTTCTTAATTCAATTAAGTTGCCTCTCCTAACATACGCCACATAATATACTACATATTACAAAAACAATATTATGTGACGTAACACATAACCCTAATCATTATGATAAGGCTTCCGTTAGGAAATACATAATATACCTACTTCAAACACTTCACAATAAATTTTAAACAATAAACAAATTTCATGAGAAATGTGTGTTCCATACAGCAACCACACGCGAAACTTAATAAAAAAAAAGATTTCGAAATATAAGAGTACATATACATAGAGTCCATTATTTTGGTCATCGGTGTCATCGGTTGGAATGCTACAAATACTAATTTAAGATTAAAGTATATTCTCTTTTAGTAAACAACGAGTGATACAGAAAAAACATCTAACACAGTGTTCTGGTTATTGATATACATTCCACAATAACTTATAAGTTATAGCCTTCAAATATTTATCCAATTAACGGACTATTTATAAAGGATTACACGTAAATAATTAAGATGTCAATGACGTCATCAACATACTAATATTAGACAAAGCAAGCTATGCATTTGCATAACTGGCTCGTCGATATCATATATTTATATGAGTCACGCATTTAACTCGCGTAAGGTAGTAGGCTTAATATATCACCGAATTAACTTCCGTAAATACGAATACAATAACTTTTTATTTCGTCTATCTCTGTTAATTACTTCGTAACCTTCTTTAAGTGTGTCACCATGACAATTTTGTTACTTTCATAAAGTTTCTAATATTGAGCATTAATCTCATGTGTTGGATCGGATGGGTTTCAGTAATTCATAATAAGATCAATTTAAAAGAATTGAAACCATATCAAATTTAATCTTGGTAATTGTACAATCATTACAACAATACACTAAGGGTTATACTGTAACAAAAAAGGTGTAATTAATTTTGTATTTAATAGAAATCTAATAAAATTTTCTTCGGCCTTGTGATCCAGACTTATAACTTAGATAACAATGTCCTTATACAAAAATATAACTCTGAATATACTATTCAAAGGAAACTCTTAATAAGGTGGTTTGTTTCCATCTAGAATGTGTTGACTTTTATAAAAAAATTGAAAAATACTCATGTGCAGCAACAAATCCAGACAGTTTAAAATTTATTAAGAGCCAGTAATTAAAAGCCAGTAGTAATTCTTTTTATTTTATATAATATTTTATCAGCTGTTAGTACCTAAGTCATAAATTATAAATAATACATGAGTTAATAAACAAATAAATATTATTTTTTTAATATTTGCTACTATTTAGTACTTTTTAATAATTAAAAACTTATGGTCTGATCTGGTCTTATTGGTTTATATGAAAAATTTAAAGGTCCCATAAATTAAAAGAAAAATCTGTTATTGAAAATTAAAGAAATCTGTGCTACATTTCAGAGCTTTTAATAAATATGTAATTCATCATCTATTATAATTATTTAACTATACATAATACAATAGTTACTCATGAATGTTTGATTAGATATTATTTCTCAGAACTTTACTACCAGACTACAATAATAAAGTAGAAAAAAATATTTTAATAAACATGGTTAAAGCTTAATGTTTTACATATTATTCTTTCACAAATATATATTACCTTATTATAATTTACACAAGTAATCATATAAGAATTCAGACTGCTGATTTTTGTGTAGAACAGCCACCAAAATTAATCGCTAAAAATAATAATTGCTAAATAATTACCTTGGAATACAATTGGAAGGAGTTCTGTCCACTTCCCATGCTGCAAACAGCTTCATAGGAACAGGTTTCGATGAATTAGTCATCTTTTCAGATTTGTTCTTTTCGGTCATTTTATCAATAAGTACACAACGGGCTACAACTTTCACAACACTCCACTTAAATGTCAGGAACTTGCATCGTTACTTTATCACTTAACGCTACACTGTATCCATGTTTAGTATAGCAGTAATAGTTACTACTTTTAAATATTTGATAACTTCTTAATATTTACATTACGATTTAATATAAACAAGATTCCTCAGATATGCGATCAGTTGAGGAAAACTATGTTGTTATAGACGTAATCCGTATCGTATACTGTGAAGTATGAATTGTGATCACAGTCAGCGGCACTCGGCGATCGCCAGACGCCAAGCGTTCGATAGCGTAAGAATTGACAATTGATTCTTGAAACTTGACATAAGATATTTTTTAATTATTTTGTTACATGACTATGGATACAAGTTCTTCAGTCGCAGTGTAAGGGTTTACATCTATGATGATTTCAAATAAAATATAGAAAGCTCTTGTATCATAGATAATAAAGTACTTATAGATGTAACCCTCCCCCAGAGACTTTGCGACAGGTGTGGCCCACTAAACCCATAGAATAGAATTTACTGAGAATAGAAATGTAGAATTTAAGATTTTCTAATGATAATTCTATTAAACATAAGACTTTATACTACTGAACAACCAAATGTAATTTAAGAGTTACATTAGGTTTTATTTTTATCATACAGAATTGGACAGAATTTTGGCAGGATGTCAACAACAAAAGGGGGAATCTCCAGGCGAGCGTAGTAGAAAGGGGATGACGAAAGCAAGTTGTATAGTTCCAAGGACCATCTTTAGAAGACTAAAAGGCTGACTGCAACTGAATACGGCGATATTTAAGCCTGAAGAGTTTCTTTTATTTATTCATTTGTAGAGAGCGTTGAGTACCCCATATGCTGAGAGCTTGCTCGAAAGGCTTGCGTCAATCTACGTCAAAATCCATATTGGCGATCGCTCAACAGGTAATTTTCTTCCAAATACGCAAAAAGGTGATTTGAGTAGTCATAAACGCTCTATAATCTTACAGAGAACAGAAGTTAATGAAATTAATAGGGTTGGCACGGCGATTTTTAATGGACACAGGTTGAACATTAGCAATCTTCCAGTACTTACTTGGGTACTATTCTAAATCTCAAAAACATATATCAAGAAATAAAGATCAGGCATATTGGATAAGTAAGGTGCAAACTTTAGGCCTAAATCTGAGAATCCATCAGGCTCACTAGCTTTGTTCACGTCCAAATTACGTTTTTTTTATCATTAAACTACGGGGTCAGGAGGCACACCTGATGCTAAGTGAAACCTCCATGGAAGTGTCTCTGGCAATTGTCCAGTTGGTTCCATACTTTAATTGGAGGCAAACAAAGCAAACAAGTCAGCCTTTTCTTTTGTCGGTACTTGTTAATGGTGACATAGACTGAGGTATTAAAATATGTTATAAATGTATGATGTCAGGGAATTTTTATAAACGAGAACATTGAATAATAAATTGGACTCATTTTTAAATATCATTTTAATTGTGATATCTATTGGTTCTTCATCTATGGCATAGAGTATATATATATAGGAATATCTATGGTTTGAACTTTCAACAGCTATAACTTTTTTTTTTTTTTAATGGCTCTGGCACGATTTGTGCATTAGCCAGCGTCAAGTATAGAATTTTTTATAATTCGTGCTTTTGTCTTTAGAAATTCGACCGTGTCCTCCATGTACGGTTTAAGCACTCGCCCGGTACCGCACAACTCTTCCAAAGGCCGAGAACAAATTTAAATTAAATTAAAACTTGCCCTCGAACCGGGAATCGAACCCGGTACCCCTCACCTAGCTGCCACTTAATAAGACCGCTAGGCTATGAGGCCCCTTTAGTCCAGTCAAATTACGAAATAAATAAACATGAGCGAACACAGTTTGGGGATTTTGAGGATCGATAGGGGGGTGTATTCTGAGCATAAATTCCAATTTGAGGGGTTGTACTGAGGTCAGCTCAAGGTCATTTCGATGGAAACGCGTTTAATTCGATATCTCGAGAATGATTAGTGTTAGGCGAAACATTGTAGAGACCTTTTCTTTTCTAAACAAAATTTACTAACTTTTTTATTTGAAACTTTTTTTTTATAACATTAATATTTTTCAACTTATTACTCCCGCAAGGCAAAATTTTTACTTTTTTTTTCATTTTTCGTCGTTTTCTCCCCAACCATTCAATTTTATTAAATTTTACCGATCATGAAGTGTAGATCTTTTAATTATGAACAATTTTGTTCATAAAATTTTTCCCGTAATGCCAATACCTTCGGAGTTATAGATTACTTTACCGAGCGAAATCCGCGCCACTGTCGCAATATAAAAAGGTCAATCGATCAAACTATTTAAAATTTTGGTATTTAATTTGGGTAAATTTTTGGGTTAATTTGGGTAAGAAGTAAATTAACAATTAAAACTGTTTCACACATTTATTGATAGAAAAATAGGTTATAAAATTCGGAATATTAAGCACCCGAGGTCGATGGAAGTGATTCGTGAATATTCGTGGTCCTGACGGTATCGGGGCATACGTCGTCCTGGTCCATTGCGTCAAGATCATCATCGTCGATAGCGTTCGCGACATTCGAACAATAGTTCTCTTGGCAATTGGTGCATATCACTGAGCAAAAGAGGCCGGCCTTTCTGCATCCGCACGCTTTGCCGCATTTGGTTTTGCATTTGCACGCAATCGATCTCAGTAAATTATCCGGAGCTGGTTTCAATGACATCGCTATCGGCTGCAATCCACGGGGGGTGCGACGCCAGCCCCATTCCTCGGGTTCCAGATAATTTACGAGGACAGATTTCGACGAAGTCGAGGACAGATGTTCCTTACTCGCACTAATACACGCAACAGTGTGTCTGTGGATACACGTTGCGACAATGGCGCGGATTTCGCTCGGTAAAGTAATATATAACTACGAAGGTATTTGCATTACAGAAAAAAGTTTGAGAACAAAATTGTTCATAATTAAAAGATCTACACTTCGATGATCGGTAAAATTTAATAAAATTTAATGGCTGAGGAGAAAACGACGAAAAATGGAAAAAAAAGTAAAATTTTTGCCTTGCGGGAGTAATAAGTTGAAAAATATTAATGTTATAAAAAAAAGTTTCAAATAAAAAAGTTAGTAAATTTTGTTTGGAAAAGAAAAGGTCTCTACAATTTTTCGCCTAACACTAACCATTCTCGAGATATCGAATTAAACGCGTTTCCATCGAAATGACCTTGAGCTGACCTCAGTACAACCCCTCAAATTGGAATTTATGCTCAGAATACACCCCCCTATCGATCCTCAAAATCCCCAAACTGTGTTCGCTCATGTTTATTTAACCCGTTTTTAGCCATAATTTGACTGGACTACTTATAACACTCTTGACAGTCGTGAATGAAACAACAATATTGAATTAAAAAATACTTAATACACGTCGAATTGTAAAACTCCTTCGAGTCGACAATCGACATACAACATCGAACACAATGATTCATTAAAAATCGATTTTTCTTAATTATTAAAATCGATTTCTGCGAAAAAAATCGATTTTTTTCTATTTTTTAAACCCCCCCCCCCGGGGCCCCCCCCCCCCCCCCCCCCCCCCCCCCCCCCCCCCCCCCACCACGGGGGAGGGGGGGGGGGGGGGGTTTTTTTTTTTTTTTTTTTTAAATCCAAATTTTCAAAATGCTTTTCATATTCCAATAATAAACCTAAGAGTTCATATTAACAATTTATTAGGTTAAAATAAAAAAAAAGATATGAATTTAAAAAAAAGGGTGCGTGTACTTATGTACGCGCGTAAGAAGTTATACTTCTTTGGAATTATTAAAAATAGTTTTTGATTGCATGCAAATAATTAATTACAATGAAATAAATAAATATTTATTATTATTCTCTTACATTAAGTGTAACATAAATTCTATTATTATTCGAATGTTGTTTTTAAATTATGTCCAATGCCGTAGCATCTTCCGTGGGCAACTTCATTCTGTTAATTTTGTGTCACGGTGCGCGCGCATCGTAAAATTTCACTCTCATCAATTTTTAATAACGCGCCTAAAGAAGTATAACTTCAAAAATTAACCAATTCAAAACTAAAAATCAAAGCGAATGTTTCTTTAAACTTTCAAGATAAGGAATAAGGAAATCAAATATCATTATTGATACAAATTTTCGGTACTTACCGTTAAACGTTTTATCATAATAAAAATGAAATTATGAGCATCCCATCAAAATAACAACCTTGTTGTCTTAAAAACTAAAATAAAAATTGCCATAAATGTCCAGTACTATTTTATATTTGACTAGGTAGTTTTAAAATAAAGTACTTAAAACAATAATTAAAAAACTAAAGGTCTACGTTGTAGTCTCAAAAAGTAAAATATAAAACAAATACATATTTCGTTAATCTGTAAGTTTAAACAATAAAAAAATCGAAATAATTATTGTCACTAATGTCCAGTCTCGTCTTGCGTAAGAGTAGTATTCAAATAAAATGAAACGATAAGTAGAAAAGCTAAACGTTAACGTATTGTCACAAAATGTTCAAAAATTTTACATTTGATTAGAATAATTATTACCATAAATTTTCAGGTAAGCAGTTGAAAAATATTTTTTTCCTAAAATACGGTTTCGTGTTTTCCTGACCATATTTCCCGCTTTGGAAAATAATCTTTTGGATGACCATCACAGAGAGATGCTTTAAAAAAGGTCCAATTCGGTATTTTTCACCATTGATGGGTTGCCAAGGCCATTATTTTTTCGTGATGTACCTGCTATATATCTTGTCCGTTGACCAAAGATTTTGATGAAACAGATGATTCAGAAATAGCCCCTTCCGAATTATCAATATTTTAATATTCAAGTTTAAACATTTCTTAGTTTAATTTATTGTTTTTGAGAAGGATAAATGGTCATCATCTAAATGATATTTTTTTGAATCTAGGATCAAAAAGGAAAAACGTTGCAACCGAAAAAAGGTGTACTTTTTGGATGTTTTCGAATCTTTTATTAAATAGCGCACTGTTGACGAAAATTGATATAAACGCTTAATTTATATAATCGATTAGTATTACCATGAAAATCGATTATTTTTGTGATGACAATAGAGATATTATAATAATATAATATAGATATAATAATAATTTTCGTCATTCATGAATTCGTTTCGTTTTTCAAAAATTTATGGTAAATTTATAAACAAAGTTTACTATTACAAATAAAACAAGGACACATTTTTCTTAAAAAACTTACCAAAGCTTCCAACACCATAAATAATAAAAAATCACTTCATCAAACTTTACAATTAGTTCTCCACTTTATTCTTTTTCATGGTTTTCAGCTAATAGACACTAGGACATATCATCAATGTTAGGTAACTTTTATTTTGGCTAAATGATCAATAACATAAATCAAATAAAGCTATGAAATGATAGACCAATCAATCAATAAGTCTAATATATAAATATTGGTTGTACACAATATGATGAGCTTTATAACAAGTGATTTAAATTATATGATGTCATTATTACAGCATGAATATAATTACTTAATAAATTTCATGATTAAATATATACATGACTACCTGAAATGCTAACCATCTATGCCACCAAGAATAAAACTGTTGATAATTAATGTCTATCAATATGAAATGGAATGTTAACATAAAATCTGAACTATCTGTATTTATTATTTAGCAGCTTCTGGAGGGCAGTCCGGCTGAGCTGAAGGGTGTGCGGCACGAAAAGCCGGATGATTCTCCAATTCACGATCAATACGTAAGATAATTGGGAATGGACGAAGGTCTACATGAAATCTGAAAATTTGAAATATGCAGCATATACAAAATTGTCTATGTAATTAAATTTGTAAGTTATTTGAAAAGGAAATGTGTTGTGGGAAATAACACAGTGATGATAAAAAAACAGTATGTTGGTATTATCAATATCCCAAAAGGGATGATTTGTTGTAAATATTGCCGATGAAAACTAGCGGGAAAAACAAATATTATACCAATTTGATATTGCAAGTTCTCAAGAAATATGCATCCCTCTGTGCATTAAAAAATAGTCTAGTAATAATTTTTGTTTCGTTTATATAAATATAGTTTTAGTAAAATACCATTAAATGTACCTTCTGGCGTTAAAAACTTGAGGTATCAGACAGCAATCTGCCAAGCTAATCTCATCTCCTACACAGTATTTTCCAGCAACAGAAGATAATATTTTTTCAACAGCTCGAAATCCCCTTGTTATCCAGTGCTGCGCCCATTCCTTTTTTTTCTCTTCACCAACATGGATAAGAACTATTAGGTTCTGTAGCGGTTGAATTCCTGATGATATTACCTAAAATTAGGAATTACTTTGTATTTTCTATATAATAAAGGGGTAAATTATATTTTTGTTAGTTATAATAATATAGATAATATAATAACAAATGTCTAATAAATATATAATGAGGTACTTAAATATTAATAAAATTAAACTTATAAACATAAACTAATAATAATAAAATAATATACATTGAAATAAATAACGAAACTTAACATAAACTAAAATATATCATTAAAAGGAGTCCCTTTAGGCAAGGTTCCGAAGATACTGGCAGCGTTCCCCCTTTGAATTGCTAGACTAATTCTTTGTCCGAGGTAGCTGCCAGATCTTCGGTCTCCTGTGATGTCGACTAACCTTTTTGAAATTTCTTTAAAAAGCCTTAAAGCGCTAGGACCCCACGGACCAAGGGTCTCGACACCGAATGGGACAAAATCATATTCAGAGCCCAGACCCCTGTATTTGCCTGCTTTATTTTTTTCAGCCGCTTCACAAGCCGCACCAGCTCTGTAGTTGGTTCCATGTAGATGGGAAGGGGCCAGCGTGTCTGAACAGGTTGCATCCCATACCAGTACCCGACCCATCTTCCATGGAATCAAACTCATACCGTCCGGTCTCTTGCCATCGTCTCTTGCAATACCACTTGGCTCAAGAAGACTTGGCACGTTGACGGTGGCAAGGGAACGGCGTATGATATCGTTAAGTGCGGCATGTCTCGAGAAGCGGCCTGCACTTTTTTGGCATGACAGGCCGTGATGTCCTAACTTGTCGACATCACTGCCACAGGGACATATATGAGGAGCGCAGACCGGAACCCCAAGCCGTAGACAGGTTGCGATTCGAAGCGTGTCAGGCTCAAGAAAAGTTCCTGTATTTGACGATGGGTAAGCGTGAAGCCAGTAGCCGGCCTCATGCGTGCCCACGGCCAAAAGCCTAGCACGCGCCGAACCTGTACTACGACTCAAAAGATCGTCAAAAGTCAACTTGCAGTGTATGTCATCCCAGCTCCTCTGTGAATTTAGAGATAATGGAAAATTTTGACCTGGGCATGCAATCAAGAAAGCGTTTCTAGCTTCTTCCAAGCCAGCAATCTCAAAGTTTGAAGGGGATGCCCTTAAAATTTTACTTATGAGATTTGCTGAACTATGGACAGAAGATAGAAAGGCTGGTAAAGTGACACTGGAAATTTTGCGAATCCCTAAACCACCATAACGGATGGGTAGGGAAGCTTGGGTCCAAGATTGCTCGTTCAGCTGCATATTAAGAAGTGATTCTAAGCTAATTTTGATTTAGTCGTCTAATGGTGTTAAAAAATCTGGGTGATTCCAAAAGGAGCAGCAACGGAGCACATACGTAAATTTTGGGAGGAAAAGACAGAATTTTAAGATGCAAAGTGCATAATGTGGACTAATTTCAAGGAGACGGTCAGCAGAATTTTGAAATTTAGTAATTGAAGTATGAATATAATCAGAAATAGATTCATTAAAAATTGGAGAACCTAAAAGGTAAAGGGAATTCCTGTTAACTATTTTAATATTTGGAGCCAAAATTGGATTTTTTTTTTTACATTATTTAAATTTAAGTCGCAGTTATTTATGAAAAGTTCGCATTTGTTAAAATTAAGCTCCAAACCAATGGCTTCAAATTTATTTTTGATTAAAAGAAGGTCCGAAAACACAGTATCCACATCACCTCCTAGGGTTCCGTCGTCCAAATACCAAACATTGAAATTAGAATTTAAATTTTTGATTATGGGATTTATAGCCAAACTAAAAATTGCAGGCCCAAGGGGATCACCCTGTTGACAACCTACTTCCGAGGAAAGTTCATTAGAACGATATAACAATTTAGTTGGATCAGCGTAACTGAGAAGAAGATAATTGTATATTTCCGGTATATGTTGTTTTATTTCAGTCAGCAGGGTATCCCTATTTACCGAATTAAATGCATTTTTCACATCAATTTTGAGCAACACGTCTGGCTGTCCGTGACTTAGGAAAGAGCGTAGGGCATGGACGGCTGCCTCACACCCTCCTTTCACACCGAAGCCTAACTGTACAGGTTCAAATTCTGAATTTAATTTTGGTAAAATATGTCGAACAGCAATTTTGGAAGCCAGACGTCTTAGTGTTGAACCAACAGCAATTGGTCTCACCCCTCCGTCCTTTTTAGTGAGGGCAATGAGGTTCGCGCCGAAAAGAATGGGAACAATTTCTGTATTGACATCCCCGGAATACATAAAATTTATTAATTTTGTGATCGAGTTAATAAGTTGCTCGCCTGCATCACCCACAGAATGCGATGTTAAATCTTTCAAATGTTGGGGTGAGATTCCATCCAATCCTGCTGCCGAACCTGGTTTAAAAGATAAAATTGCATCAGTTACATCTTTGTTTCGAATTTTAAGGCATGCTTGCCCTGCTGTTGGTGGGTCGAGAAAATATGGGTTTACTGGAGCTGGGGGATGTTTAGCCCGTAATGCCTCAAGGGTGTCAGGCGTATCTGGCGATAGCACGTCATTGGAGAACAAAAGACGAGCGGCACCTTTAAGATCTCCGTCACAAATTTTGTTCTCGATGAGTTTTTTGCGATTAAAAGGGGCATCATGTTTAATTAGAGGTGCGGGAGAAGGTGAGGAACTTACAGCACAGTTATTCTTTATCTTTTGTGTCAGGGATAAATTCAGTTCATCAGTTTTTATTATGTGTAGCGTACTGTATGAAAATAAAAATAAGTTCTGCCAGTCTTGAGTACAATTGCTTATATAACATTTCTGGATTAATTTTGACAAATGTGTAGCAACAGTTATTCGTGCTCCGCGAGGGATTCTTTTAACAATGGGTATACTATTTTTCAAATAGCTAAGTAATGTATGAAAAGGAGTTGGAGCGTTGGCTGCAAAAGTAGGCGCACTCGGAATAATGGGATGGATTTCTAAAAGTGAACTGGTTTGGCTAATACAGTTCCTGTGTGTTTTAGAAATGTGTATTTTGAGGCCTTTCAAAGATTTGAAAGACTTGTTGCAAAATGTACATGTATGGGACGCGATCGACGTGCCATCACAAGATAGGGTCACGGCCTGCATTCACAACAGTTAATAAACTAACATAAAAAAAACAATAACTTAAAACAAATTTAAAAACACAAAAAAGTTACTTAAAAAGGACACATAACAAAAAATAGGACAAGATCAAAAATAAAAAAGAAGGCTGCTGGTTTTGGTAACTCTTCGTTTCGTCACAGGATGAAAATAAAATATGAAAATAAAATAAACACACAGGCATCAGCAGGAGCACAACACAAGCAAAAGCAGGAGCACAACACAAGAAGAAGCAGGAGCACAAGCAAAAGCATAAAGAGCACAAGCAAGAGCACTGAGAAAAAAGGGTTCAGGTTTAGGCATAAGCAAATTTTGTCTGACCACTATTAAATTGTCTGTTTCTTAGACTTTACGTAATTTTATTTTATTTTGTTTTTGTTTATTTCCATTTTTTACGCATTCAATATCATCATTTTGCATCATATTCCATTTAATTTAATCAATTTTTATTTCTAAATTCTCATAAATATTTTTTTCATGTTGTCACTTTGACAACTTTTTCTATATTATAGTTGTATTAATATATTTTGAGTTTGGAGTCAAATTAATTTAATTAGACTAGATCACATGGAAGTTTTAGATTAACCATGTACCAATCCATAGCTGAATGAAAGGGCTATTAAATAATTACAAGACAAATTAAGAGTTTTATACTAGTACTACACATATATAATTGTAATTGCGTGAGTTAAAAACTTGTTGCTAGTGGGTACTGTTTGAGATAACTTTTTCTATTTAAATAGATTTTCCTACTAGTAAAGCCAACCAAGAAGCCATGCAAATGTCATTCATTCATCCTTAATATCATGGATGGTTGGAGGAAAGAAGGAAGGACAAAAAACAAACAAACATTAATTTTACATTACCTCACAAATCTCTCTAACTTTTGCTCTTTTATAACAGTCCTGCGGCATAAGAGATCTTTGAGGTCTGGTTTCCTCCAAATAATGCATAACACTAAGAGATTCTATTAATGTATGCCCATCTGTAATATTTATAAAGTTATAGACAACCGCAAGCCATTATTTGAATGCTTAAAACAGTGTAATTATATTAATATTAAGGTGAATAAAGTTCAGGTAAAATCCCACACTTCTCAAATCTTATTATTGTGAATTTTCCTTAACAGGAGAGCTAAGCTACTCTATAGTAATTGAGCAATCAAGTTTTAATGAAATACATTATTATACTAGCACTATTACACAAATAGTTTACATTCTATCAGATATTTTTTAGTAAGCATTTTAAATACATACAACAAAAATCAAATATTATTTGATAATATTAGTGTATGTATATGAAAAATTAACAGCATGGTACCTATAACAAGAGAAGGAACTTGTTCCATTGGATTCACCTCTCTATATTCATTGCAGTGTTGTTCTCCACCACCTTTTATCAAACTAACTGCTTTTATGTCATAAGGTATTTCTTTCAGATTTAATGCAATACGAACACGCCAAGAGCATGAGCTTCGCCAGTATGAATACAGCACCGGCTGAAAAATTTAAAAATAATAATATCAGAATCAATTCAATTGATATGAAGAGATTCTATATAGATAGTAGAACAAAATATTTACTGATATATTATGTTAAATAAATATACCTTTACTACAGTTTGTCCTTCCATTTTATCACTCACAAGAACAATGACGCAAGCAATATTCTACAGGAAAATCTCTAAGCAAATAAGAGCTAGCTTTTGATTTCAAGGTTTACCAGTATTCAAATAAAATTGGTTAAAGTAGAATAAATAAAAAGCCGGTTTTCGTTAACATATTACATACCTTAGCCATGACGGATATAATGTCGTATTTAGGATAGTAATTAATTTTGGCGGAGTTTTATTACGGTTAATAAATAAATGTTAAAAAATAACATTCAAATGTAACTTCGCTTCATCAGTTTTTCTATACTTAGTCCGTACGTGTTTACTTAAGCATATAATGATTAAGAATCTATTTGTTTGGTAATCTTTTACAATATATAATGAATTCCCTATATAATTTGTTTATTTGAATAGTTAATATTACAAATATTTATAAAAGTTGAACCGTATATTAAATTTTCGGCTCATTATCGGGCTATCGGTAATCGCCAATCGGCTAAGTAATTCACAGAATAGAAATGAGCAATTACAAACAATCTGCACGCTGCACAGACAATCAATTCCCAGATTACACAGAACCCACAAGAACAAGATAGAAAAAAATTTTTACTTCGCATTGTAGCAACCTCTTTTGAAACAATGTTTTTTAATAGTTCGCCTTGTAGAATCTCAAACTACAAAGATGCCTCTTTTAATATAGATATTGTAACCAGATTAAAACTAGAATTAAATAGGAATAAACTATAATGTTCAAATAATACTTAAATTTATAATTTTACTTAAGATTTGATATAATTTCACAATTCACATCTGTCTGAATTAGCCCAGTGGATTGTAACATAAAAGTAATGGGTCTTACTACTTTTTAAATAAAATTGTAATTCCGTATATTTGGTCACGTTGACAAGGCAAAATATTATCGAAAATAGTTGAACTTGATAGACATTAGTCATAGCTAATGACAATCTCACTTGATAGTTAAACGGTTAAAATATCAAGTAACAAGTTAGATAGGTATTAGTACACCCAATGTACACTATCTAAATGGCGCCCTAAAAATAATTGACGTTTCGACTTTCGATATTTTATAACATCGATGTATCGTAATCGAATCGAATAATCGATGAAATCGAAGTCATCTGTCATACGTAACACGTTGAGAATAGCAATAGAGAGAGATTTCAGATATATAAATTATAATAGAAGATAATATAAAAGTTACAAATTTGTTATTAAGCTCTACCGAATAAAGATTTTTATTTCGCAATAATTATAATTCATTATCAAAATATGGGAAAAGATAAAAAGAAAGGCATTAAGGGCAATGTTTTTAAAGTGGCCGGTGCTAAAAGTTTAAAAAAAACTAAAGCTAAAGCTGTAAATCTTGGATTAAAAAATGTATAAGTTAACCTTAATTATTTTTGTGTTAAAAATGTATTGGACACTAGATTGGGTTCCCTAAACATGTCTTCTAAATTTTCAGATGAAACAAAAAGTAGCAGACATGGACAAACAATTTCTTGACATTAAAAGTTGTACAAAGATTAGTCAAGTTAAAAAGAAGCCTGAAATAAAAGGACCAGAAAAGAAACTAGAAAATAATGTTACACAGGAAGAAGTTGCATCTACCATAGCAAAAGTGGTAAAAATGGATATATAAAATATAGGTAAGTTAATTATATTATATTGTGTATCATATATCCCAGAAACAGTTAAAAGACATTTCATATTGATATTATGCATGGGTAAAAATCAATATACCACTTGTGACATGCCCTTATAAATTTTAAATTAACCATTCAATTTGGTATATTATTTTAAAACTTGGCACATATTAGGTCCTTATATATGAAATTGGCGTTTTGTATGGGAGAAACAAAAATTAGATTTTTTTTAAATAGAGTATATTTAATTAAGCAAAGTATGTACCATTACTATCTATGTACTTTTGCCATGTTAGTTGTCAATGAACTAACATTATTAAAAAATACCATTTGGATGGGAATCAATAAAATCAGCAGCAGCTGCAGTTTCGGCTGCCCCATCAGAGTTGAATTTTTTACCTTGCAAAAAGTTATCGTATTCTGTTGGAGCAAGGTCCAGGAGTATGGTGGAAGTCTTGGACATTCCAATTGAAGGTACTCTAATTTTGTAGTAGCCTAGAGCGATTGACCAGCATTGGTTGTTTAGCAGCTAGCTTTTCCACCATGGTTTGCAGTTGCAGAAAATAGACATCTGGCATAACTAATATTATTAATTTAATTACTTTATTTCTTATACTATATAGTGACTTGATCTGCAAATAACTCGTGTAAGTGTTTGTTATTTTTATCAATGACATTAATATTTGAAGTGGATATAGTTTTTATGCTTTCACTGCACTACTCCACACACCTAAAAATTAAATAGAGAATCACCCATTCTATTAAAATTATTAAAAAAAGTCTAATTTTTATTACTTAATCCATTCCATAAAAATTCCTTGAATATTACCACCCTTTTAAGTTTTGTTCATTCAAATTCCTAACTATTTCAACTAGTCAACAATGTTTTATATAAAAGTCTTAATTATATTTTATCTAGATTAGATTGATATTAATTAAAAAATATGTTTACTAGCTGTTACCATATTTGATCAGAATTTCACATTGAATTAACTTTTAATTTTCAAATATAAAGTTTTATGAATAGGTAATGGAATATAACATTTTGTCTTAATCTCTTGTGGTGTATATATAAATCACTCTAATAAGTTAACCTCCTTTACAGGATTGTGGATGGGACAGTACAATTCTGATTAAATTAAATACAAGGGAATGGAGTTGTGTTGTGGTTGCTGAAATGTATGACATTAGTTAAGTTACTAAAAACTACACAACAGTAACCTAAATAAATAGATATTTTATTTTTATTGTCTTTTATTGTTAACATTAACAAAATACATATATTCTTAAAAAATATTATGTTAACAAAACATTGTAGTGGTAGCAAAACAACTCTCGATTAACTGCATAATTGTATTATGCGTATGAAAGTGATAGAATAGAGAACAATACCACTACATTACTAGAATATCATTCATGTGTCCTGGCATAAATAATACATAGTAGAAACTTAATGTCAATAAGAAGAAAATGCACAACAATTACTAGTTAAGATATATAAATCTATTCTTCGTCCGTCACGTCTGGTTCAGCTTTTTCATCTTCACTCACATCAGCGACCTCTGTGTCTTCAGCTACTGGATCTTCTGGTGATACTTCAGGACTTAATGGTTCTTCAACAATGGGTTGACTCTCTTCTGCTGGGATGTCACTGCAATTCATATATAAGTTTGAAAAATATCATCTCCCTTAATAAGAGGCCTATAAGATTGTGGCGGCAATGGTTTTATGATTATTGCAATTGGTTTGATTTCGTTATGATATACATAATAAATATTAAATAGTATATCATCGGAAGTATGCCTGATACTAGAGAATCATTTTTGACTGTCAACAAAGTCCTGTGACTTGTAATCGCAGTAATGACCGCATTAGAATTGATCTTACTACCTATAAAGCCATAACAACCTGTATCTAACAAACACTATTTCCACAGATGCATTGCAACTATACAAAAACATTTTTAAGACACGCTATTTATAGAAAAATACCTTGATTCTTCTATAACATCAGCCGCGGAGCCACTTCGTGATAATTCTTCTATCCGAGCCGCTGCTAATTCAGATTCTTGTCTTGCGATTTCAGCCAACTCAGCAGCCTATAATGTTAGAAGAAACTTACCTTAAAGCTGTAGATAGTGAAATACTTTCCCCTTTTAATTGACTGACAAACAAAATAAACTAACATTGCAATATCTTATCCGCCAGTTTTGGCCAAAAATCTCGAAATCATATTCAAAATTATTCGTTTCATTAGCATTGCACGAGCCAAGACTGTATATGTCTACTCGCTTAGGTTTCTTAATATTTACAGGCTTAAATACCCAAATGTTAAGAAAAGTCTGTGAAACGGACGTACATAACATTTGTCGCGGTACTTGGAGTTTGAACTTTATCAGAACATTTTTAAATTTCATACCTGACGCGCAAGTTCAGCCTCTTTATCTTCTTGGGCCTGTCGCTCCAGTTCGGTCAGTCTAGTAAGCTCTTCTTGCCTTCTTTGTTCAGCTTGTTTTTCTTCTTCGGCTAGTCTCGCCTCTTCTGCTAATTTTGCCTCCTCTGCTAATCTTGCTTTTTCTGCTAATCTTGCTTCTTCTGCTAATCTCGCTTCTTCGGCTAACCTTGCCTCCTCTGCTAATCTTGCTTCTTCAGCTAACCTTGCCTCCTCTGCTAATCTTGCTTCTTCAGCCAACTGGGCTTCTTCGGCTAAACGAGCCTCCTCAGCTTTACGCGCCTCTTCAGCTAGTCTAGCCTCTTCAGCCTCACGAGCTTCATCAGCTTTCTTTGCCTCTTCTGCTTTTCTTAATGCCTCTTCAGCTTCTCTCGCCTCTTCTTCTGCCTTACGCTTGGCCTCTTCAGCTTTACGTGCTTCTTCTTCTGCTTTCTTTTTGTCAGCAGCCTCACGCTCAGCCTGCTTAAAAAAATAAAAAAAAATATTAAATACACTTGCTTACTGTCTTATGGAGAATCGTATTGTAGCTCATTAGGTACGTGTAACAAGTAAAAATGTAACCAGCAAAACAAGTGATTTTTTGCAAATAACGTCATACCTTAGCTTTTCTTTCAGCCTCGCGCTTAGCTTCTTCCTTAAGAGCCCTGTAAATAAAATATAGGTATCAAAAATACTTTCGTAATTCAGATATTCTTTTTTTGATTTCACTTCTGTTAGTAAATGTACTAGGCAGACATTATCAATTATTAATACTTTATTAAAGTCATACAATACTCACTTTTCTTCAGCGGCGCGAGCCTCTTCTTGTCGCTTCCTTTTAATCTCTGCTAAGTCCACCGCTGGCGCGAGAACCGGCTCCGCGGTAGTGGCACGGAATCTTTCAGCACGCTCAGCTTTAGCAGCTTTCAGCTCAAGCGCCGGGTCTTCCATAACTTGTGGCGCCTGGAACTTGCGGCTCGGCCTCCACGGAAGGAGTTTAACTGCACGGCGGCAAAATGCATAGTCACGATAGCCATTGGCAAAATGAATCATTGCTAGCCGCCTAAAGGCTTGTCATTTCACACCAATGGCCAATGTCGGGATTAAAAGCGATTTAACGATACAGTGCCTGAAATATCAGCTAAAATGATTGCATGTTGCATTGCGTGGAGCAGGGCCCAAAAGCTCATGTACGAGCACACTTACATTATGATTGTTTTGAAAATCAGTGATCTAAAGCGATTGCAAGCATGGTTGGGCCAAATTATCTTGTGCTTGTATGATATGGGTTCAATATACAAAACTTAAATTTACATTTGGCGAGACATGGCACTTGTGCAGACATCGGAAAATTGCTGTGGCAAATTACCTGTACGTTTTGATAAAATAAAAAATATTTAACACCACAAAAATGTGTATACATGCAGGTAATTAGTAGAGGAAGCAAAGCATCAAGAAGCTCGGAGAACATAAGCTCGAGGCGGGTAGTCTAGCATGCAAACTAATTGAAACAACTAAGGTAATGCATTACAGTTTATTATGGTTTCCGTATCAGTTCTGTTACTTGAAAACTATACGTTTTCGAGTATTCACGCCTTAGGAAAGTACAGTTTAAAAGTTTATTATAAAAATATTATACTTAACAAAAAATATATATTGAATTTAATAGAATCTCTAAAAATATACGATTTCTGTGTTAGTCGGAAGATGTTATACCGAGATCAAAGAGCGCGATAAGGGCACGACGCGGGGGCAAGGAAACGCGTAACTTGCGCCCGCGACGCGCTTCGCCAAGAGCTGTCCGACCTACGCACACTGCGCCGCTGACGTTTGTTCCGGCGCGTCTTTCGCTGTAAGAGACACTCAGTGTTACACACAAGATTTATTTGCTTTTTAAAGCAGCTTATTTAGACCGACCTTGTCGGATTTCAGATTCAGCTAAAGATTTAGATACTTAAACGCTTAAGAGATAACCTCGTAACATACAGTTAAGATAGAAAACAAAATATCTACTCTAAATTATTTTACACACGTCTTTACCATTGAGGTTCAATGTAATGATGATGAAGCTATGATTGAATGTGTAATTTTGTCCCAAACGGATCTTATAAAATAAAAATGACAAGGTAAAGAACAAAACGTGGAATTATAATGCCAAAACATAATTACATATTTACAAACCGTATTATATACTTTTCGAGTATTATATTGTATTTAAGTTCATAATTATCAAATAGTTTATCGGTAGTGAATACATTGATTGTGGTATCATTATATTAAAAGCTACGAGATCGCTCTGGCGTTTTTTAATTATTTAAAAGATTATGCAGAGGAAAAGCGAGCGCTAGTAGTGCGATTTCTGCAAGATACCTGTGGCATTCTCGACGGCCAAACCGGCAGCCGCGAGTCTGTTCTTCGCGTAAAAAGAAAGAAGGTTGACGTCATCCCTGATGCTCAGTTCCTTGTAGAGAGGTCTGCGGTTGGAGAAGGCCTTATTGCCGGAGTAGTGCACGCACGCGAGGTTGCCGCGTCCTGGCGAGCACACCTCTGTTACCACAGGGACACACTGGGACTTGCTGTTAGTTAGACCCGAATAAGACTCATTCAATAATGGTTTAAATAAAATATATATCAAGAGGGATAACTCTGGCAGTAAATCAAACCATACACAAATTGGTTATACGGAAGAAAGTTTTCAAATTCCTAGTCGTAGGGTAGGTCAATCATACCTGTGAACTTCTTTGCTGGCTCATTGTAGAAAGAGATGTTGTGTATGTTGTCAGCGACGTTTCTAAGTGGTAAAAGTAATTTGGCGACATATGCGTCATTGCTGAATCTGTATGGCACCGGCTCGCCGTAAGAGTACCTAAAATATTTTAAGATGTTAGTTAGAATTTTCCAACTAACATGGATGTTGTTAAAATGTAATAGCGATTTTAAATGATCTCCTCGAACCGCAAGGTCGGTTTTAAAGTCGAATATTGTAGTAAAATTTACGACATGTGAAACCCTTGTTCAAAACAGCGGATCTCTAATGAAAATAAACCATAAAACAAAATAAGAACGTTAGCCGGTAAACATTGGCTGGCATTTAACTGATCTATAATTATATTGGAGCGTGTGAGTACGAACACGTCACGCTGATACATTTGGCTGTGTAATCTACACCCACTCTGGAAACGTCCAGATAAACGTATATGGTCTTGACGGAAAATTGTTTCTTTCAACACAGTTCTTTGTTTACAATGCATCGATGCACTGCCAAAAGATCGCCGATGAATATCAATGTCAATGTCTAATAGTTGCATCAATGGACGGTTTATTTTGGTCCTGTTACATCAGTATACGCCAAGAAAAACTTGACCTGTCACTGTTTAGTTGTCCATCATGTTATATTTTTAACCTCCCCATGTGGCATCGATTACGATATCGCTACATTGGCAACTTTACCTTTACTAAGATGCTTAATTATATTTTATCTCCGTATAGATACTGTATAGATAATAAATAACACAAAAACTTACGAGTAGATGGTATCCAAGGGAGCGATAGCTTTAGCCCGAGGCACGACAGAGCGTGCCCTATTTAAAAGGGAAGCTGTATCTGCTCTAATTCGACGAGTTTCGTCTTCAAAAGCCTGCATAAAGTAAAATATTACATATCACACCACATCAGACCGTAAGGTTTGTAGGGTAATATTAAATGTTTTCTAACAGAACAAATACCAATGACATCTTACATGCATCACTGCAGTCTCGTCAGTTTTTTTAGATAACTCCTTTTCTTTAAGTGGGTAAGAATATTACCTACTATATCACAATGTATTTTCATACAACCTTGGCCCTTTTCATAACCTCTGGCAAGTATTCAGAATCATTAAAAATATAACTAATGCAGTCTAAATTGGTAAACCGAGTGTGAAATTTCATCACCACGTGTAAGTGGGGATAGATGTTTAATAAATACGTAGCAATAATTATATTTTCCGATTCAGTAAACCTATGTACGCATGATCCCTACTTGTAGCCAGCGGCGTAGCTACGTAGGGGCTAGGCGGGGCAGTGCCCCGGGGCCCTCAAGCTCAGGGGGCCCTCGAATCCCCACCAGAAATCTCGATCGTTCTAAACTTTTGGAAATTTCTCCCATTTTCAAAATAAATATGACAGCTGGCAACCCCACTTTAATCAAGACATTAATTTGACAGAAATTCAAAAGTTATACCTAGGGAATTCCCCTAAATTCTTTCTGTAGGTTGGCAGTGTTGTCAATTTGACGGATAGTTTATATAATAAACCCTTGAATCTTCTGTATTTCAATTCTCCAAACCTACACCAAGTATTAATTGTAATTTATGTTGTTACTGTTTAATATTTTTATTACCTGCCCTGCACAAAAAGAGCTTAAGTAGCTTAGCATTTTTAAAGTATTTGTATATTTCATATTTTTATTTGATAAAACCTATCAGTTTACATAGCAGTGGGGCCCCATTTATTAATTTGCCCCAGGGCCCTTGGTTACCTAGCTACGCCACTGCTTGTAGCTGTTTTATTTAAAGCACAGTACAATATAAAAAAATACGGAAACATGAATATTACATTGATTTGGTTACAGCAATACTCGTACAAGTATTATTTAATTTTTATACCGACGACTCGAGCATAAACATGGTACAAGTAAAATTATATTTCTTCCTCCCTACTTAGGAATTGCGTATTTTCACCATAGAATTCTTACGGAAACCTTTTTGGCTTAATTAATAACACAGGGGTATAAAACACTGGTATAGCATTACCTTGGTTGATTCTGAGCGATAGAAGTCGTCAACTGCAGACACAGCGAGAGCGGGGCGTCGGCGGTAAGCAATGCGGTCGAGCTCGCGAAGAATTACAGAAGGACGGACGCGGACACGCACAATATGGTGAGGCGCTTCAGGGTACGTGACGAGCCGAGTGACGGCGCGAGATGTTGGTCGGTAAATTAGTTCTGCCTGAAAAATGCAATATGTTGGGTATAAATCCTAAAGTATAAACTTAAATAAAGTAATATTGTAAGCATGGAAGCAGCTAAATTGTCAACTGAACTGAAAGCCAAAAAATATGTACATGTAGCCTGTAGGTAGGTATAGCTACTAAAACAATTGCACAGCCAGAAGTGATATTTGCAGAGAAATTAATGAAAGCCTTTATTTTGTAATAAAATTATTTCTAATTTTATATTATTTTTTATATTTATTTAGTGAAAAGAATGCGAAAATTGTTAATAAGAATCAATAAAATTTAACAATTAGTAGGTATCTACTTTGCATGCTATCGGAAATGGTTAGAAATGAATTAAGAAGAAAGCGTTAATAGCCCTTTAAATATTTATTGTTTATTTTTAGCTCACGAGCCCTTTGGCATTGACCATGGGCGGCGGTATCACTTAACATCAGGAGAGCCTCCTTCCCGTTTGCCCCGTTCTATAAAAAACTACGTAATTTAATAGACGGATTTGAATATAGGCACGTAGTTTAATCATAGATATTTGCGCTTTACCTAAGACGAATAACATCATTTCTTTTAAATACTTCAGTTGTACTTATAATAATAATTCTTAGAAATTTCGTTGTCTTCTGATTCTACGATTCGTGCATAGCTCACATCAACACAATCAGTTTAAATATAGATCAATCGCGAAAGTTCTTTAATAAATTCTTAAAGACAAAACACGTTGTTGATAGGTCATCCCGAACTGAGGCTAACTTTAAGAAATTTATGGCTTGGATGTTTTGCTGGCAAAGGACGAATATTATTAAGAGGAAAGATTTGTAAAAAAATATCTTAAAAAGTATCGGACCTATTTCAAAATTGTCACCACAAGAACGCTATAATATCCTTATGTAACATAGCCTATAGGCGTTTATTTCTAAAATATTTTAAAAAAATGCCAAGATTAAGATAAAATCAGTTTCGACATTTAGATAACTTCTGTAGGTAGATGAATAAACTTCCAGTAGATTGAAATGCACGTGTCCTTAAAATACCTACTTATATTGGTTTTGATATAGAGAAACAGTAGAGTTTTTAAGCAAATTATTTAATGAAATTGATACTTTGTAGTTTTATGTATGTTTACATAAATATCCTAATATAAAACATCGTTTAATTCAAATAAAACTGTACAAAAGTAAATTGTTTTCGTAATACGCAGCCATTTCCACTGGCCTTTGGGAAACAGCCAAGTTTTCGTGCAATCACAAACGCCTTTTCTATGAAACGATATTATTTCAGTTGTCGGTATGTTGTATGTGTATATTACTTTAGTTATGTACTTTAATAGCGGCTTATAAAGTATTTATAGTATTTATATTTTCCGATATTCTACCATCATTAGATACTTATTTCTACAAGTATTTTTATTCCAAAAAATAAGAAATGTATCGATATCTATGTTTTCTGCAATTTTTACCTGTTAAGAGGCTTTTAAAAATCAAGTTTAAGTATATATGTATCCCTATAGATATATTTTTTCTCTCCATAAATAGTATGAATCAGTTCAAATTTGTTGTAAAAAAGCAACTAAAAATAAAGGACATATTGATGTATTTAATTAATCTTTGTAACATATGTAAAATTGTGTTAAATTAATCAATAAAGCTTTTTATAAATTTGAGGAATACTTAAATGATCCTAATCCTTGGGATTGATTTGCTCCAGTTCAAACAATTTGTATGACAATACTTGGCGATTAAAAAGAGTGGCGGAAAGTTTCTTGCCAGTTCTTCTTACCCGCTCTACGCCCTTGACTTGCGAACTGGTAGTAAATGTAAATTTACAATTACTAATTTAAATTGAAATTTCATAAGTGTAATTGTTTACCTACATGAATAAAGATCTTTTGAGTTTTGAGTTGAGTTTGTATTTTAGCGCATATGCCTAACTGCTATTTAAGAAATTGTATCAAATTAAGTTACACAACTATCGCATTGCCTATTGGCTGTGAGGGTAGTGGTATAAATGATTAATATAATTAAATAAATAAATCTTAGTAGCCGACGAGCATTTATTTTGTAAACCTATAATCTTATGAAATTGTCCAATAGAAATACCTAAGCAGCAATTCGTTTACGATACGTATCTGAGACTTATATACATAATATTGATACTAAATGCTTATGGATATCACATTATACATTTTAAGGTGATTATTTAATATAACTTCCACCTGTTCCCAGAAGGGGCAGACAGACTTTAAGAATTTAAGTTACCTCGATACACAACCGTCAGTTATTATTTATTTTGACCTACCCTTCTAGGTCTTCGATTTTATCCAGGGACGTAAGAGCAGATGTACCAGCTCCACCCCGACCATCCGTACTCGCCTTGTATATGCCAGTTACTCCAAAGTTTTATGTATTTAATATTCTGATCTATGTAAGCGAGCTAATTCTTATAAATGAATTTGCATATGCCAATGCTTGCCATCACTGTGCTGAGTAAAGCTAATATGAGCGAGGTGCACCGTGCAATAAAACTGTTGAAGCCTACAAAAATTTCTTAATGTTGCATTGTTGATGGTATGAGATATGATTCATCAGCCAAAGGAAAAATGCGCGTGATTCAAAACGCATATTTACAGCTGTAAACTCACCTGAGACAGCTTTGGTATATATGTGACGTAAGGTATATTGTAACCCGGGAGAAGAGAAGATAGGTAGTACGCCGACGTCAGCGGCTGCAGCAATATGATAAATAGGAGTCTTGATAAATATCCTAAAGCTTTATTGTATTGATATTTCGTGGATTTAAAGAGTAACTTTATTTTTAAAATTTAAATCGTTATAACGCCATGTTTATATTGACTAATGGCTCAAGCTAAATTATAACCTAATACTAATTTCCTCCGATATGTTATTAAGATCCAACTATCCATCAACAGATTAAAAACAGAATACAAACGTGCAAAGTATAAAGTTTTTATATCTAAAGAGCTGTAGTTCTAAATTACAATAATATTGTATTAACAGGTACCTAGTTCGTTGGTCCTTCCTACTCCCTGCTTTAATAATGCTTTCAAAGGTCACTCCTTAAAATAGGCGGTTCATTTGACAGTCAGTAATAAACACAATGACAAAAATGTTAGCTTGATGTCGAGCTCATTATCGACATTAGGTAGTAAGTGTATAGAAATAAGTGTTTGTAATGACATAAACAAGAAATATAAAATCACAAGCTTTTATTAAAAATTCAGTCTAAATTATAAAATAATAAATAAACAGTATTTTAATTCTAAACACCAAAAAGCTTAAACGAGATTCACGTCTACTTATAAAAAGGAAAGTAGAGCGATCACATTGCGTTAGCGAATACTGATTAAATTGGGAAGGCGGTTAGGGGTGAGGGGATCGAGGAAAAAGAAGGTCGGGAGCCGGGGCGCTAGACACGGTAAGAGTAGTGCCGGTAGTTGGTGCCGTAGGGCAGACGGCCGCTGGTTGTGGACGAGTAGGAGTAGCCGCTGGGGCCGCCCAAGCTGCTCGACCGCTCGCTCGTGTACGAGTAGCCGCCGGGGCCAGAGCCGCCGCGCCGCTCCACGGTGCTGCTGTAGGAGCTGCGTTGCGGCAGTCCGCTGCCCGTCGACCGCTCAGCCGTAGTCGAGTATGAGTACGAGTACTGTTCCTCGGCGCGTCGACCTGTCGACAGTGGCTCGCGGTCCACCACCACGTAGTGCCGCGGCGTCTGCAACAACCGCGCCCTTAGACCTCGCCCCACTCACCGTCCTCTCGCCCGAGCACCTACCCGACCCCCTAGCGAAAAGCGAAAGCGACACACGAAACGACCGCGACCGGCTCAGTAAGTGGCATAGTTGCTGTAGAAGACGTGTCGATGCGGCGTGTGCTGCGGGTGGCCGTGCGCTTGCGCCAGCAACACGTCCATGTGGTCGCGCGGCGTGCCCAGCGGGTCGGCTTCGTACGCACGCTCGCGCTGGCCCACTGCGGAGAGGACCCGCGCACGCGTCTGATCGCGAGGCGAAACGTAGGGCGCTAGGGGCGCAAGCTTCGACTCAGGCTTGGGCAGTATGTTCTGCCGCACGGTCGGGTCAAGCACAGAGACGCGCGCGCCAGGCCTCGCCTTGCGACCAAAGGCAGTGACAGGGTCCGGGACGAGACTCGGCCGCGGGACGAACGGCACCTTCTCCCAGTCGCCCGCCCGCTGCAAGCGTATAATTCGCCGTTATTCGGGCGGGCGTCTCCAGCCGTGGCTATATTTGGCTCGCCCGGTAGCTCCGCTTTCAAATACTTAAATTCTTGATTTGACCCATTTGCGGATTGCTGCCGCGATATCCTATCGATCTCTGCACTACTCTAAATGTTGACACGGTCAAATGGCTACTTAATAAGCAATGTTTACAAGCTATCGAAATCTGATGCAGAACTACTGCGGCCAATAATACGAATAAAACGCGTAAAGATTAAAGGAAACGAGGGTCGATTTGGTGCGAGGGCGTCCGGCTCCCGGGAAGAGAATGGAGCGAGGTTCACGCTCAGAGGTGTTAGAAGGCATGATGGCACTTACCGTCACGCTGTAATTCGACCGGTAAGGCCGGCGGGTCGTGTAGAAGTCACTTTCGTAAACCATGGTTGCTGTTCAGGATCGTTCGACTGTATCTCGCGACGTTTGGTCCTCGACTGGCGCGGAGACCGCTTATACCCGCGTCCGTACCCGCGCGGACGCCGACCTTATTTTTAGATCATTGTCATTGCAATTTTCACGTCATTTCTCCTAAGCTTTTGAATTTTCAAAACAATCCGGTGTGATGTCACAAATGGGTTAAGGATAATATCTGATGAGGAATGCGACATATCATGGGCGTATTCAAATTTCTTATAATAGAAACAACGACTCACCTCAAGTATTTTAGCTTAAAATAACTCGACTTTTTAGATATATATATTATACTTAAACAAACAACATGTTCATAGTGTCATAAAACTGGATAAAATAGATCTTAGGACTAAAAACTTGTGGTATACATAGTGCTGCTCATTTTTTTGGGTATCCGTAGAACAGAGAACTCAATACTTGTCTGATCTGATGAAAATCTCATGATGTTCCTTTGTAAAACACTAGTTACCTACTCTAAGTAAAGTTTTGTGACAACAGATATTTAATGAGTTATAAGAAGTATTATCGATGCGTTCGGTTTAAGCGACATTTTGGTAATAACTGAAGCTAAAATGGTATCTCTGCAAATTGACTTGTACCATCACATAGATATAAAAAGACCTGTTAACCACCCACAATCACCATGTGGCAATAATGGGTCAGTGTACAGGGTTTCCTAAGATAAGTCTAATACCTAGTGCAAAGTATGACTAGCATAAAAAAAATTGCATTTGAAATACTGAATGTGTATATACTACTCGTATTTATACTGCGAGTCGACCACAATTTTTTTTTTTATAATTTTTATACGTAGGCTAAGCTAATTCTACCACTCCTATACCATAATAGGGGACTTGAACGTCTTTGAAAAACTCAACTAATCGTGAGTTACTTTAGTAGTAAGGTTATAAAGTCGTAGTAGAAGACCAATATGTCATCGAAGGCTACATTTTATTTTCAAGGTTGAAGATCGAAAAATAAACAATTTCTTTTTCAGGGAACCTGTTCCTCTAAAATTATTCGATTAGTGGTCATTAGCATAAATTTATAAACTAAAGTTTGCTTTACATTTCAAAAGTAAAAAGAAAATGTCACAGCACCACAATGTCATCAACATCAAGAAGCTTTTGAATTACCAACACAATAGTTTTACTTCTAAATATCTTATCTACAAAATGGTTAAGCATTAGACCCGTATATATACAGTTTCTATATTTGTATAATTCCACTGACTCATCTGTATCATAGTACAATAACAATCAGCGACAGTTGATATTGGTGGAATTACAACCAGAGATTATAGAAAATCGCTGGCATTTAATTATTATATAATACAGAGTGAAAATCCTGTCTTTATTTAGTTCAGCAATGGTGAGGAACTTTTATCCTGATGGGGTTAAATCACGATCAAATCAAAAAGTGATTAATCAACTTAAATTATTTATTTCTCTTTTTACAAAAAGATATCGGGAATTTACAATAATATTTCATTTAACCACTTTCAATAAATCACAGGTTTCAATGCCATTAAATAGAGCATACAAATTTCTTTAAATCAAACACCGGATCCAGACCCACTGCTTTATTGACTCACCAGTGTTCCATACAATAAATCATAACAATTATTGAGACAAACAAAACAACATGCCGAACTTAAATACGTCAAACGGTCTGGCGATTCCGTAGTGTTCCGGACTCAGTCTGCCTTCGGGGCTTCCAATAAATATCAAATATGTACACGAGCCCACTCGCGACACAACCTCCCTTAAATATAACTTTTTTTTTTAAATTTATAATTTATTTCGTTATGTCCTATCTATGTGTGGGCGCCGAGAGAAACAAAAACATTCAATGGCGCTTTCTCAATCAACTCAGCCCATAAACAATCGACTCTAGTTTGCGCACTTCCACCCGCTGTCAGGTCATCCGGATGTCAGAACACAAACATTACACTGGACGAAACCTGGCTAGATACAGATATTCTGTAAAGTTATTTGTAGTGTTGTAAGGCTGAGATTATCTCAATAGATCTCGGTTATGGTACGATAAAACGAGGTTAATCTCAACAGTCATTAGCGAATCGACAAGCTTAAAGGTAGATCTGTGATTGGCTAATAATGTTGATTGGAATGTTTAGAAGATCAACACAGACGGAATACTTTGCAAAATAAACAGGCAACTTAATGTTCAACAAATATAAAGGTAGAAATTTGTCTTAAAGTAGTAACTTTACTTAATATAATTAGGTCTGTGTTGGAGAACGTCGTTTTATAAGTACCATAAAAATAAATGAATCTGAGCGTTAGTACCGTTACTATAGCACCGTTCAAAAAACACGAGGTTTTAACGGTAGCTATATTTAAAAAGTGTAAAATTGAAACTCGATTTTTAAACACGTCTGACAAAACAAAGCAAAATAAAATTTATAGAATGTGTATATAATTAAAAAGATATATAGTTTGGTATATGCCGCGCATAAACTGCAGAAAGAGGGAATTCGGTAACGAATCAATAGTATTAACGACTCATTCTTTACAGAGAGAGAATGTATCGCAGTGAAGGCAAATAATGGACAGAACATTTATTGCTTACAAGACCTTACAGATGTTTTGTCGAAAGGACAAAATCTAGCATAGAATCAAGAAAAGGGGTTTGAGTATTGTTGTGTGATGCAGTATTACACAAACAAATTTTTCAGTATAAACCAATTTAACAAGACATTTGAACATCACGTTCACGCGATGCATCCGATGTCAGAAGTAAAAAACATTTTGTAAACCTAACTTAAATGTATTTGTTTTTAATTGTATGTATATAAAAAGGTCCGCCTGGCGCAGGTTGACACCCCATCCCTTGATGACGTTTATGAGATTAAACAAACCCTAATTCAATCTAAATATAACTGGGCCTGCGGCGACTGTAAAGTCCAAACAGGAACCCTACTGAGATGACTACCATTGTCGAAAACTGTCAGACATTTCTTGAAAATGTTAGCCATAATCTAATGAGACGCGCCAGAGACAGTCTTCCCGTGACCTCAATAGGCCAGGACGTGTCCATGGGATGTCGTCAACTCGGGCCGTGCGCGCGTAGGCGGGTGTGTGTGCGCTCGGTATTGTCCAGTGTAAGGTATGCGTGTGCGTGTGACGGCTACTGGGAGGGGTACTGCGCCGAGGGCATGGCCGACGCGTACATGACGGGCTGGGCCGACCCGCCCCACGACCCGCCGTTTGCGCCTGCACCGCCCGGCATGCTCATGCGATATCCAGCTGGAATTATATTTTTGCGCTTGAATGAGCCTGTAAGTGTATAGGCTCATACAAGATACAAGTTATACTAGACCTATAGCTTCATTTAAACTTCATGAGGGGCCTCTCGACACTCTTGAGATTGTGCGATCGTACCCGAGAGAGAGAAAGATACCATCGTGTGTCAACCAGAGCTAAGCCTTGAGTCCAAGGGTAAAATTCAGTTGAGGCTTAGCACTAAGTATGACCTCTTTAAGTAAGTCTTCTTTGGATTTAACATGCCAATGTATATTTATTTCAATACATGTATACTTAGCGCTAAGTCTCAATTGTGCTATAAAATCCAAAGTCGACAGCGTGTGTCAAGCACAAAAGGCTGATCACTAGCCTATAAAGAAAAATTATCATGCAAAAACGCAGATATCTTAGGCATTGTCACTATAATTAGTATTGTTTTTTGTATGGAATAATAATAATAAATAACAAAAAAATCTTTAACTAAGTAACTGTGCTCTTAATGCTAATAATGCATAGTATGCTTAGAAAGATATAGCAATTAAATAATATAGCAATATAGTAAAATTTCTTAAGTTTAATCTATACATATAAAATTCTTGTAACTCAGTGTTTGTAACCAAATTCCACCGAAACGCCTTTACCAATTTCTATGAAATATTTTGTGTAGATTTTGTCTGAGACTTGGCGCAACAACCTGTGCCGTCGACTATTAGGGTCTAATTCATGCCCGTTTCCTTCCGATGTTTTTCTTCACTATACAATGCGCACATAGACTAAAAGTCCATTGGTGCACAGCCTAAGGGATGAGATTCGCACCTTTATTGCTCTTCTGTTTTCAACATCTGAGAATAGGGGCTATAATACCTATAGGTGATAAGGGACAACCCTTAAAATTCTTGTATTATTTTTAGGACAAAATCAATATTTTTTTTATGATTTCAAAAATCTTTTTTTTATGCAAATTATTATTTGTAATAGCATTATAAGTACTGTAACCATTTTTGCCAGGTCTGCTAGTATTAATATAATAATCAAATCAAATATAATTCAACAACATATTTTATATTATTTCTAGATTAATTGCAACAATTTGATTGATAAGAAAGAATCAATTCAATTCAATCAATTGAATCTTGATAATTTTGGATAAGGTGTAGAACGCACTATATGTATTAAGTCATTCCATAAATAAAATAATCCATTCATTTGCTTTTGAATAATTCAGATATATTTGTATTCAAGGCAACATTTTTCAAAATAATAAGCAAATAACCACTACCTATAGATGGCCTATTTTAAATTCTTACCGGCTGCTGCTGCTTGCGGATTGTTGTATGCGGCATATTGCTGATAATATCCAGGCGCCATATAGCCTTGTATTGCAGGGTAACCCTGTAAAGTTTTTAAAAAAGTAAATTAAGTGACTTAAAGTATAAACTTATAGATTAACCATACACTTTTATTTGACCTAAGCTTTGTAGAAATCAATGCTTGTTAAGTCAAATTATTTTTTTTACTATCAACTAGTAAAAAATCCCACCATTATGGTTGGTAGACTCAAGTTTCCGCACTTAGACGCTCATTAGGTCCGGTGTGCGTAAATCCCATCCATTATGATGCATGCACATCATTAGCAACAATGGATCAATAGAATGTAGACTGTACATCGCGATATCTATAAGTCACTAAGTCACTTAAAGTGAGCGTAAAATGAGTCAATATAGTTCAAATACACATTTTTGAATAAATGTGTGACAGTACTCAGCTGAATGTCTAGGTGTCAAAATATAAAACAAATAACCCTTTACTTGTATTTTATATTTTAATAGTCATTATATGATGACAAAAATATTATACATTTTATAGTTTTAATTTTGTGAATATTAATAATATATGCAGAACTTAGCATTATATTTGACCAACGTAATTTTTTTAATTCATAAATTTAAAAAAATATATTGAAAAGACTAAATAAATAAGTAAAATATATATTCTTATATATCAGTCTGTATTACAATGTTCATTTCCAAATGAGCAAATTCATAGCTAGTACGTCTATATGATAATGTGTAAAAATTATTTTATAACCATTTTGTAGCGTTTATCTAATGTTGCAAGAAATTACCAGTTTATTGAAAAAAATTGTTAATATATGCCAGACAAAATTATTGTAAAGTGTACAAGCTCTATCCATATTCATATTTTAATGACAATCAACCATCAACAATAAAAAAATCAATTTATAGGAAAGAATAAAGGAACCAATCCTTTATGAATCTCTCTATTTCTGTTATACACAGATTTCATCAGATAACGATTCTTTAGGATTAAACAGTACATAGTATTTACAAAATATTGTTTTAACCATTTTGTTGAAGCAGAGATTATTTACCTGAGCATACCAGTATCCCATGCCTTGTTGATATGGATATGGGTATTGTGATTGTGCTCCCATTGCTGGTGGTGCAGTTGGTGGATTACTTGTACTCTGAAAAAATAGTGATAGATATCCATAACTCAAATAAACAACAAATATTAAACAGTTATATTTGTTTTATATACCTGACTTTCATTGCCTCCGTTTTCTTTCCCCCAGAAGCATTTTACAGTATGTCCACTAATTTCTGTGTTATGTATTGCTTCTATAGCGTGAGCCGCTGCTTCTTTAGTGGTAAATCTAATAAACGCATAACCTTTATCCCTGAACACTCTTATATCTTGTATTGGACCAAATTGTAAAAATGTGTTTTGCATTAAATCTTCAGTAATTATGTTACTAGTAAAGCCTCCACAATACACTGTGGTGTTTGTTGGTGAGCTTTGGTTGTAAACCTCGTCAAAAGTAGGTTGTTTTGCTCTCTTGCTAGTTGGAGCTCCTTCATTCGTACCCTTAGCTGGAGGCTTGCGCGTCGACCAATTAGTACGTATAGAACGCGATCCCAACCACTGACCATTCATAGCCTGTATCGCAGATTCAGCGTCTGCTTTTTTCACAAATGATACGAATGCATAACCTTTAGATTTAAGTGTTTGTGGGTCGCGCACTATTCGACAATTCGAAATTTCACCGAATGGTGCAAAAGCGTCTCGAAGAATATGTGTCTCTATCTCTGGCGAGAGGTCACCCACGAATATGTGGTGATGGTTGCTCGTATCTGTCTTGGGTTGATTACCCGGACTTGTAGCCCAGTTAACCTTCATTTCCTTGTCAAGAAACACTCGTTTGTTCATGGCGGCCAGAGCCGTAGCCGCCGCCGAATGATTCGTAAACTCAAGGAACGCATAAGGATCGTTACCTGGCTCCCGTATTATTTTGCAACCTTTTACCTCGCCTATTTGTCCAAATAACGCGCATAAGAATTCCTCTGTCACACTCGCGTCTAAATTTCCGACGTAGAGAGTTTTCGGGTGGCTTTCGTCGCCCATATTAGCTTATCGTAATCTAGCGGATACTTTATTGCGACTATTAACACTAATATTGAAATATATGCTACACAACGTGTTATTTCATCACATAAAATATTTGATGACGGATAAAGAAAGAAAAATGTCGCAAACAGTGCCTATAACTTCTTGAAAGACGTTGCTGTTGACTCGTGAAACGTTCACTTTCGGAAACAAACGCATCTATAGTCGAATTTCCGGTAGAATTTATTCAAAAACTTAGAGGGAAAAAAACTATTAAATCAATTTAAGGTGGTAATTGCTTTAATATCATTGCTGTTTTTTAAGCGACTTATTAAATAAAATTTCTACTTGATTCTAGAATTGATTTATATCCATTTACAATAAATAATACTATTTAAAATCAATTATAATATATCTACATCAAACCACAGACAACATATTTTTTTTTTAGGCCGGAAGTGTGTGTCTCACTGATTTTTCTACGAAGGATCATAGAACTCATACAATTACCAATGCCCCATAGACCATATCAAAATAACAGATATGAAATAATTTAAGTAAATAAAGTTTAATAAAATACCTTCATTGAACTTAAATGCATCTTCTTCTTTCAGTGTAGGTATTAGGTAACCGTAACACAGACTTTATAAAGATACTACTTAATACCCAGATCCGGATATTACATTATTACCCCTACTGGCCCTACAACCTCACAAACTTTCCCTTTGTAATATACAGCGAGAAGCCAAATTTTAAATAAATGTCTATTATTACTTACATTATTTACTATTACTATTATTATTATGATGTTGTATAAGCCCATAGGATAGACTTCTTTTTCATATATTTTTAACTTATTGAGTATTATAATTTTGGCAGAGAATCACTGAACATTTTGTTTTGTGTAACTAGGCTATCTTTGGTGTAGGTACTTAGAATTGAAGTAAATTGAATTCTTTTTATTTACTTCTAGATGGCATGTTATTAAGCTAGTGCAGGCCTACTCTTCATATGGCACAAAACATAAAAATTTCTTTGTCTGTTTCAGTACATGCTGCTTTGAAATTTAGTAGTAGGCACATCAATTAAAAAACATTGTAAAGCGCTTATCTGGTACCTATCCAGCATTGTTAAGCAACAAGTTACTAGTACATAGGTATAGGCTAAAATTAGAAGTGTAATATTTTTATTGTATTTTTTATTCTTGTTAAATTAATAGTCACCCTAATTGTCATTTATTTTAGAATAGATAGTTTGTAACCTATAGGTACTGTAGAAAATGCATTATATATGAGGTGTACTTCAGTAACCAGTAAGTACTTTGTCAATCTATATATATACAAGCAATATATATATATAGCAAGAAAAAATACTAAATAGTAAATACTAATAATCTAAATTTTTGCAAAGATAATAAAAAACAATACAAAGCTTAAGTTGTACTTTACAGAATTACTGCACTGACACATTTATAGTAGGTATATTAGTAATTAATGTCTTTAAGTAATATAATATATAATAAATTACATTTACACCAGCATTCTAAACTGAGAATGTCAAGTATCAAGTCTTATTTATTTCTTTCCAGATATTAGATTTTTGGTATTAAGGTATTAGTGAGCTTTGCAATTTTTATATTGGTTGTGCATATACATCACTTTAACATAATTTATTAATAATTAATTTTTATGGGAATCAACAAAAATAATGTTAGCTTACTTTTGTTAAAGTATTAGTTGTGAAGTGAAGTTGATAAACTTTATATAAAAAGCATATTAGAAAGAAAGAAAAATTACCACATATCTTTATTAAACAATTTCAAAGCAAAAAGATATTGCCAGGATAATCCGCAATTGTGATCCTTCTTCAATATCAGTACATTAGATGAAAGGTGACCTGTGGACATTATGTTCCTATATTTTATACATATTTAATAATAATTTTGATTGTCCTCAATTCCTGCGATGTATATAACCTTTAATACTCCTCTGGCGAGGACTAGAAATACCCTTCTGCTTTCAGTTATTCCCACATTTAATAACTATATAATTATTCATAATTTAATTAGTCACCTACACTATACAACTTTTTTTTCAATACTACACATATTCGATTCCCCTCTCAACTCTTTCAAAAACGATATCCTTAGAACACAATCATATGTATAGATTCACTGAATCAAGCCAATTTGAACACACCCTACATGCATTCTTTGTACTATTATTGTATAGTCTGTAAACATTTTAATTGGAGTGTTGATATAAACATTATTTTGTATTATGCTTAGTAAGCTGTAAGGTTTTCTAGATAAATAAATATGATATATAATAATATTAGCCTAAAGCCTGTTAATTTTAGGAATATTTAAGTCTGAAAATAAATAATAATATGTCAACATACACTAATTTTGGAAGCACTTTAAATGAATTTTTTTTTAGTGTGGTTTGTTTTTTTGTCTAGATAGCAGTGCCTTTTTAAAGCCTTTCTCAATGAAAAGGACTATCCACCACAAAAAGGTTTTTTTGTCAGTTCAAACCAGTATATAATAACAATTGCTATATACATTTAAAAAAAAACTGTTTATATATGGATTATTTTAACCATTTAATTAACAAATTTTTACTTTAATATTCATATTTAACTTAAAATTACATGTTGCCTTAAGTAAAGTGCAACTTTTAAGTTATTAGGAGCATACTGCTACCCTGTTTTATTAATTATTCCCAAATTTCATCATCAAGAGGATTTTGTTGTATTTGTAATGGTTGCTTAAAGACCTTATTGATGATAACCTTATTGTTTGCCCATTTGAGTTCCTAATTTACATACTTTCATATGCTCAGCAAGATCGTTTTGAGGCATCCTGTGACTATGGTCAAATGGACAAAAAGCCCAGTCTGATTTGAAATCTGGGCACTTTGTTAGGTGCCTTTGAATTCTTGATCGAGGAACACGGTGGTAAGCGTTATACGGACAAGAGATATAGGGATCGTCCATGATACTAAAACAATACGATTAAGTTAATAATTTAGTAGCTAAAGTAGAAACGCTTTTAAAAGTTTTTCAATTTGCACTTGTAAAATTGATGATTGAACTTTTCTAACAAAAAAACCATACCTATTTTCTTTTAGAATCGTTTGAAAACGGAAATTAGTGTTAAGATTATTTATTTAATGATTTTAAACTCTTAATATCGAAATCAAATTCAAATTTTAATATTGCAAACAGATTTCACAGAGTAGACGTATCACGTAGGTACTATTACAACCGACGTCCGACACAGATATCTTAATATATTATGATAGATATTTATAATCCAATAAATTTTTGGACGTACGGTACGAAGTTTAATTTTTCAATCCTACCCTTTTTCATAGAACATGAATCCATTTAATTGCACTATGTTAACTAAAACACCTTTCTGTTTCTCCTCACTTTTCACAACAGTGTTAATTTTACCGAAGAAGACGAAAGAGTACTTTGTTTACATTTATTTATATATTAACTGTACCTGCATACTCGCAGCTGCATACTTTTATATGTCTCCGTAATCTTTTGTTTAGATTAAGGTATAACTTTTAAGTACCCATCCACTGTAAATTGTAAACGTTACGCGCTGAAAAGAAAAAAAAGTGTGTGTGTACTTATGTAGGCGCGTAAGAAGTTATACTTCTTTGGCGTTCTTTATTTTTTTTTTAATATTAAATAATTAATAATAAATATTTAATAATATTTAGTATATTATTCAATTATTAATTAATATTAATAATAATTATTATTTTATTATTCATTCAATTTAATAACTAAGTATGTTTCATAACCTTTTAACTAAGTAACAATAGGTCTTTGTGAAAAAGCATTGCTAAATTTCTTTGAAAAAATAATTAAAACTCTTTTATTTGTTTAAAAGGTACTGGTACAAAGGTCATTATGGTCATTCAAAATTCTTGGCATAGCTGCTAACTTCACGTATATGTATTCTATTTCTTTTTACTTGTAGATTGTCTTATTCCCATCTCGCTCGCGCACGCTATAATCACACTGACAACTTTGTGTCTCAGGCGCGCGCATCGTAAAATTTCACTCTCATCAATTTTTCATAAGGCGCCTAAAGAAGTATAACTTCAAAAAAATATATTTCATGTTTTCAGATACTATGATTTAAGTTAGCTTATTAATATTTTATACAATACTGTACACAACAAATTAAATCAAGTGTTTCTTCAAAACGGTCCATTGCGTCCTAAGAAGCAATGTAAAAAAAAATCAAAATCGCAATGTTAATATTCGCAACCTCCAAGCGACTATTTAGGGTATTATTCGAAACAATTCTAAAACATTCTATGCTATTTCAGTGACATTCCAAGGTAGATTTTTTTGAAGTGAAACTTCTTTAGGCGCATGAGGGTAAAATTTTTACAGATGAAACGCAATAATATTAATATTGGCATCACGAAGATGTGCAGCGTTTTTCTCGAAGAAAAGGGAGAGAGCAATTGAGACCTATTGAGGGAGAGAGTGCGAAAGGGCGAACGTAGCATAAAACAAATAGCCATGGAGCGAACATATTAGAACTATAGATGGCAATTCTCTCGCATAACGACTTGTGCAGTAAACGCAGATTTTTTATTTATTTATATTATCATTAGCACGTATACAGTGTGTAAAAACGAATGAGTTGCAGGTTGAGAACAAAGAGACTTTATTAGTTATACAATGTACAGACTACATACTAGCACAGACTACAAGTAGCACAGACTGATATCAAGTAGACTATTTTGATACAAGTAAACATATCTTAACAGCACCACTTATCAAAATAATCAAATACTAAGCAGTAATAAAACTAACAACTTTGACAATTTTAAACATTTTGAATTCCTAATAATTTTATAAGATAGTTATGTTTGGCAGCACTCAAACTTTTCGTTAATATATCAGCAGGCATCTCAGATGTTGAAAGATATTCAATTTTAACAAGGCTATTAGAGACTGCTTCGCGTATGAAGTGGTAGCGAACATCTATATGTTTAGTTGGTTTGTGAAACAAAGGATTCTCTGTCAACTTCTTGGCTCCCTGGTTATCATTGTAAATTACTACAGTATAGTTACAACCAATAATATCTGATATAAGACTTTTTAAATATATTGCCTCTTTACATGCTTCAGCAATGGCCATGTATTCGGCCTCGGTACTTGACAAAGCTACCGTTTGTTGCTTCCTACATTCATAGGATATCACACAGCCTGACAATTTAAAACAAAATCCTGTGTAGGATTTCCTATCTACAGTATTCGACGCCCAATCAGCATCTACAAAACCTTCTAAATTACAGGTATCTTTAGTAAACTTCAAACCATAAGATTTAGTTTTTTGCAAATATTTTAAAATTCTTTTTACATGATGCCAATGAACTGAACTAAAACAATTATTAAACTGGCTAAGGTAGCTCACACTATATGATATATCTGGACGTGTTAATACTGACAAATACATAAGATTTCCTATAAGCTGTGGATAGGGAAACTGTTTGTCAACACATTCTGCCTTTTCTAATTTCAAATTACATTCCATAGGAGTATCTTTAGTATTACAATCAGTCATATAAAACTTTTTAAGAATTTGTTTTACAAATTGTTCCTGATCAATAGATATACAGTTATTTTCACATTTCACTCTCATGCCTAAACACCTTTTAATTTGACCTAAGTCTTTAATTTTAAATTTAGACATAAGTTTTTTCTTAAGATCATTAGTCATAGTTTTACAATTAGAAAAAATAAAGAAATCATCAACAAATATTGCAATGATAATCTGCTCATTCTTACATTTTTTACTGTATAAACATGGTTCTGATACTGACTTTTTATAATCTAAATCTATCAAAAAAATCGTTTATTCTAGCATTCCATGCCCTAGCAGACTGCTTCAAACCATAAACTGCCTTTTTAAGTTTAAGAACACAATTACTCGGACAATTTAAATTAGCAGGTGCTTGCATGTATACATTTTCTGTTAAAAAACCATTTAAAAATGCTGTAACTACATCAAGATGAGTGATTTCAAAATTATATTTTACACTTATTGCAAACAATAATCTAAGTGTAGAGTACCTGAGAACAGGTGAGTAGGTCTCATTAAAATCTACTCCGTGCTGTTGAGTGTAACCTTTCGCCACAAGTCTTGCTCTATACCTGACACTGTTATTGTTTTCTGGCTTTTTCTTGAACACCCATTTGCATTGTACTACTCTATCTGCCTCATCTTGACTGACAATCTCCCAGGCTTGGTTATCCTCAAATGCTTGAAGTTCATCAGACATAGCCTGCTGCCACTTGTCTTTCTCTGGACCGTTGGTAGCTTCATTATAACTTATGTCTTCAGCCCAAGATTCTGATTCATCTGAAACACAAAGATTAGTAAAACCATATCTTTCAGGAGGTTTCCTGATACACTTTCCCACCAATGGAGGCTCTTCATTTTCAGATAGATCTTCTTTTTCATTTAATGTATGATAAAGTTCTCCTTCAGTTGAAGTTGTGCTTTTTTCTGAATCATATACATAGGTAGGATCATCCTGATTTGTTAATGTATTGTCACTTTCTATCATAGAACTTTCCTCTTCTACTGATTGCTGTTCTTTTATCTGTCCTTCGTTTATTTCTATCTCAGTAGTATCTTGCTCCATTATAATGACATCTCTACTGGTACATATCTTTCTAGTTTCTGGGTTGTATAATCGGTAACCTTTCACATTTTCCGAGTATCCCACTAATATGTATTTAACTGCTTTCTTGTCCCACTTAAATCTTTTATTTTTAGGAACATGCATCATTACAGGGCTCCCAAATATTCTGACATGACTGAGGTCAGGTTTATGTCCTGTCCATACTTCAATCGGTGTCTTTTGGTCCAAACCTGAAGCTGGCGATCTATTTTTCAAGTATACTGCCGTGTTAACTGCTTCTGCCCAATAACTTTTATCCAGTTTGGCCTCGAACAATAAACATCTTGAACGTTCAACAATTGTCCTGTTGAATCTCTCGCTGACACCATTCTGCTCCGGAGTATATGGGTTTGTCTTCTGATGGATGATTCCACTATCTTTCAGATAATTTTCCATCATATCTGAGCAAAACTCCCCTCCATTGTCAGTTCTCAATGTTTTTATTCCTGTTCCTTTTTGCTTCTCAACCATTCTTTGAAATTCCTTGAAATACTGTAGAGTCTGATTCTTCTCCTTTAGAAAATATACAAATGCCATCTTGCTAGCATCATCAACAAACAATAGAAAATATCTTGCCTGTCCAATCGATCGAACCTCCATAGGCCCACACAGATCTGAGTGAACTAAATCTAGCAATTCTGTACTTCTATGGTTTCTTAATTGGAATGGTAAACGACTCTGTTTCCCTTCACAACATACCTGGCAGTTTATTTTCTGAATATCAGCCTTCATATCAAATGATATGCCATCTACAGCACCATTTTTCATCTTCTGCAAATCATTACTGTTAATATGACCTAATCTCCTATGCCACTGTTTTGCATCTGTAATTTGAACTGCTGCGGCCAACACTTTCTCTGACTTAACTGTATTCAACTTATACACACCATTCTTTAAATTTGCTATTCCAATAAGCTCATTCCGTTGATTATGTATATAACACACATCACTTTTGAAAATAACTTTGTTTCCTTTTGCTATTAGCTGGCTTACTGATAATAGGTTTGTGGTCAGGTTAGGTATGTACAAAATGTTGTTCACTTTAATGTCAAACTGAGAATTATTCACAAGCGTAGTTATCTGTGTATTCCCGGCACACACAACTGGCACAGTCATATTATTTGCAACAATAATTTCCTTCATATCGTGTACTTTTCTCACTTCCAATAAATTTTCTCTGCATGATGTCATATGAGTACTAGCCCCTGAGTCAATATACCAATCATCCTTATTAAATTCACTATTAAAAAATGCAGCACTAAATGCGTTTACTTGCTTTTCTTTAACTTCAGGACATTGGTTTTTGAAGTGGCCAATTTTCTTGCACTTATAGCATTTTATAACCTTGATAGGTTGCGTCATATCTGATTGTCTATTAATATGGCCGCTTTTAGTATTGCCACTTTTCAATCTATGTCTTCCTTTCGCAATAAATGCACTTTCCGAACCGGATGTAGTACCAACATAATCATCAGCACACATGTCTATCAATTTTGTTTTTACAATATCTGCACTAACCTCTATTCCAGAATGCTCAATGGCCATTATCATAGGCGCATATTTTTCTGTCAATCCCGCTAACATTAATGCTCCAATCCACTCATCAGTTATACTGAATCCTGTTCCTTGAAGTCGCTGGCCCGTTTCTACAATTTGAGTAACATACTGTGCCATTGACTCACAGTTTTCTAACCGAATGTTAATGAGATTTCTCAGTAGACTAACCTTCCTCATGTAGCCGGAATCATCATACATATGTTTAAGCGTAGACCATAAATCATATGCCGTAGCTGCCTGCTTGATATGAACATATAAAGATGTATCGATTGTTAATATCAATTTTGCCTTGGCCTTAGCATCACTTTCAATATCACTCGCAGACGCCGATGCTGATAGCTGTGTCTTGATTTTATCCGCCATGTTTTCTAGCACCAAAACATTTTGCACCGCAAAACACCAGTCGTCATAGTTTTCACGACCCTTCAACTTTGGGACGTTGGCTATATAATTCACCGACATTATTATAGCAGTATGGATAAAGATAATACTTTAAACTTCCATAATACACTTAAAAAACGGGTCTGGGCCCATAACCTTATAAAAACGAATGAGTTGCAGGTTGAGAACAAAGAGACTTTATTAGTTATACAATGTACAGACTACATACTAGCACAGACTACAAGTAGCACAGACTGATATCAAGTAGACTATTTTGATACAAGTAAACATATCTTAACATACAGTGTGTAAACAGTGTGAATATAGATATACATACATTGAGTGATCAATGATCATAATATACTGGTACATGATCATCTATTGGGGCTTTTACCTTAGTAATAATTAACTTACAAAGAAGTATCCCTTCTGACATGTGTACTTTGGGTAAAAGTGTTGAATACCACCGCACTTTTTTGATGATACTAATTATTTAGGAGTCTCGGGGGCCTTCATTGGAACACCTCAAAATGAGTTTTGATGCGGAAACGCGTCTAAAACATTCACGTGAAACTGTTTACACACTAGTCTAGCAAAATCCACATTCAAAATGGCCGTTTACGTTTATAAAATTAATAGGGATGTGAAAAATAATCGATTACTTTCAAAGTGAAAATCGATTTTTGTATTCGATTTTAATATTAAAAATAATTGAAAATCAATCATAGTTGATCAGTTTCAGTTGAACAGTTATTTTAAAAATTAAATATTAATATACTAACCTAACCTAACCGATCTAAATAATAATTGGTTTTTTGGACAGCTCCGGCGCTACGGGAAATGCAGCCCCTCCACCCTTGCGTACCAAAGCACAGGCATTTTTATTACAGCGGGTGGGGGCTGCTCGTCCTCCGCGCCTCCGATTATTTATATACACTCTAGGGGTAAGGCAGACAAGACCACGTGGATAGTGGGGTGCTCTGATTCGGTTTTGGGTATTTTTTGGATATTAAAGTAAACACTTTATTCTAGTAAAAATTAAATAATACAGAAAGTTGCAAACAATGAAATACAAGTACTAATTAGGAAATACAGACGAGTAGGTATCGATAATTTCATAATTTTCGGAACCCTATAATCTATCAACACGAAATTAGGTTAATTTCAATGTTTATTATTCTATAACTTTAAATTAAAAAAATGAGGAAATAATCGATAAAAAAAAAACGATTATTAACAATCGATACATTAAAAACACGATTTTTTAAAGGGAACGTCTCTTATAACCAATAGAAAAGTAGAAAATGGCGGATTGTTTACAAATTTCAATACATTACACACAACTTTAAATTTTTTTGTAAATATATTTAGACGCGTTTCCGCAGCAAAACTCACTTGGAGGTGTTCCAATAAAGGTCCCCCGAAACTCCTTAATAATTACTATCGTCAAAAAAGTGCGGTGGTATTCAACACCCAACCCCTTCTGGTCTTCTATTTCCTTTGAACTTTGACAAAAAAATCTGTCGAATTTATAACCTCCTCTTTCGGTTTTTTTGAAGTCGGAAAAAGATTAGATACTTGCTGCACTATATCGGTATGTGCTACTTTATTAATATAGTCTTCGATTTCACTTTTCCTATTCTGTAGCAATGATGCCAACTTGGGGTTTTTTTCCTCAAAGTTACGGGGGATTAAGATCTCAAAGAGGTTTTTTTAGAGGGTAGATATATTTAGGGGGATGTTGGGTAAATATATTTAGGGGGATTTTGTTTACTTTTTTCAAAAATAAATTAAAACTTATTTATAGTTTGTATTAACCTTCGAATCCACGCAACAAACTAAACAAAATGTAAACTCTGAGCGTGGCTATAACTAATACTAAAAAGTACAAAAAGCTTTTAAAATATGTATGGCAACAAAATGAAGAAAAAGCTGAAAAAGAAGTACAACTTCAAAAATATGTGCTAAGAAAATTTAAGAATAACTAAATTTTATGTATATGTTTAAAATGCACCCGCATAACTACAACAGCTATTTTATACTACTTAATTTTTTTTAAATTCATATTTGAAATTACCTCTTAAAATGAGTGTACAATAAAAAATGTATTTAGTCGATATTTAGTGTTATATGAAGTAGGTTCAAGGGGAAATATTTTGTAGGAGTTGGTATCACTGTTCTTGGATATAATACATTGGACTTCCTTTTTGGCGGGAAAAGGAGAGCCGCGTTTTTCAAATAAAATTTTGTTTTATTTTAAATTAAATTGTCTTTTTCAAGACAGAGTGCTTTTGGAGGAGAATAATGTCTTCAGAGAGTGATGGTGATGAAGACGGGTCTACAAAGTCACCCGTAGACTCGAAAAAGAGGCGTATAGATAACTCTGTAAAATCGAACGATGTCGATAAGTATAAACCTTACTCTAAACCCGAGTATAAGCGATCCTACCCGGATAATAATAACATAGAAGAGTTTCCCGTTTACGTACAGGGAATTAAAATGGAAGATAAGATAGGTAATAAAAATCCTTTGCATTTATCAAAAATATTCAAAAACGTGAAGGGCATTAAGGAATGTCGTCGAGTTAATGCGGCCAAAATTATGCTGGTTTTCAAACAAGCTGCAGCTGCTAATGATTTTCTGAGTCACGTTAGCTTACGTGACAATAATATGAAAGCTTTTGTACCAGCCTCTTCGGTGGAGCGAGTGGGTAAAATTCGTTTTATCCCTAAAGAATGCAGTAACGCGGATTTATACCACAAACTAATGGCTGACTCTGAAATTGTTGGTGTTAGACGTTTTATGAAAAGAACTTGTGATGGTCTGGAACCTCTTACTACTATAAGCGTTACCTTTGTAGGAACTGTTCTCCCTCAGTATGTTTATTTAGACAACTGGCGTTACAAAGTTTTCACTTATATTCCTCCTCTCATGCAATGTTTTAAATGCATGAAATTTAGACACAGTGCCAAAGTATGTAGAAACAATCAGGTTTGTTCAAAGTGTTCAGGTGGTCATTCCTATAAGGAATGCTCAGCTGAATTTTTAAAGTGTGTTAACTGTGGAGGAGACCACTTGGCAGTATCCAGGTTTTGTCCTCAAAAAGCAGCTCAGATTAAAAAACATGAAAATAATTATTCATCTAAAATGTATTCAACTGTATTATTGTCAAGTGATTTTCCTCCGTTACCTAGTGATAAATCAGTTGTAAAGTTGGCTCACAATAAATTAGCTTCACCTACTGTCCAACCTAAGAAAAAAAAGTTATCACAAAATTCATCAGATAGTTCAATTCCAGTCCAGTCTGCTCCTCCTAATAGTGGTTCCTATGATCAGCTCATTAAAGATGATCAGTTCTTGAGTAAAATTATCAAAACTTTAGTTATGTTAGGCAATTCTAATACAGCAAACACAACTGCACACATTAAGGATATATTAATACAAAACTTAACAAAATAATGGATTATTTACGATTAATGCAACATAACATACAGAGTATCAATAATAAAAAACCACTTCTTAAATCTTTATTATATGATAATAAAATAGATGTGTGCTTGCTAAATGAAACTTGGTTAAAAGATTCTGGTCTGCCTTTTTATATACCTGGTTATATATTTGTTGGAAAAAATGCTAAAAATGAGCATGGAGGTGTAGGTATTTTAATAAAAAATGATATTAAATTTAAGGTCTTAAAAACTACTTTCTATCAAAATATTCAATTTATAGCTATTTCTATAATAACAGGATGTGGTCCTGTCTCAGTGCTCTGTGTCTACTGTCCACCAAATAATAGCTCAATTAGTTTGATTAATTTGAGAAAGATTATATTGCAATTACCCAAGCCTTGTCTTGTATCTGGTGATTTTAATGCTCACAATATAGCTATTGGTTGTGATACTACCAATTCAAGAGGTCGTGAATTATTTGATATATTTGATGATGCTGATTTATGTATTTTAAATTCTGGTGACCCTACTACTATTTCTAGACCTGGTAATAATGCATCAGCCATTGATGTTACTTGTGTTAGCCCTGATATTGCACCACTTTGTGAGTGGTATGTCGGTGATGACTCTTTAGGGAGCTATCATTTACCTACTTTTGTTAACATCATTACCTCAACTCAAAAATATACAGTACAAGAGTCTATACATAAGTATTTATATAATAAAACAAACTGGAATATGTACAATGATAAATCCAAAGATATATTTGATAAATTTTCTCCTTCAACAATTGATCCTTTAGTTCAATATGATGAATTTTCTAAATTACTACTTAGTTTAAAAGAAAACTGTGTTCCATTGTTAAAGCATAAATCTTCTAGTAAAAAGTCTGCTCCTCCAGCTCCTTGGTGGAATGATACTTGTGCCGAGGCTGTAACCAAATCAAGAAAAGCGTTAGCTAATTATAGACGTAATATGACAATGGACAATTATATAGAATATAAGAAAATAGATTCGAGGAAAAAAATTATTATAAAAATGGCTAAGAAAGACAGTTGGAAAAGTCTTTGTTCGTCTTTTAATAGATTCACTCCAGTATCCCGAGTGTGGAATTTTATTAGAAGATTTAAGAGAATTAACATTAATAGAAATGTGTCCAAAAATGATGAGTGGATAGCAAGTTTTTTAGAGAAGTTAGGGCAATCTAGTAATAACAACGATAATATTTCTGGTTTATTCGAATTTAATGATGGAAGTCAGTGGAGCAAGTTTCTACTTAACTCTTTTTGTTTTGAAGAACTTGACATGGTTTTGTCTTCAAGAAAGAATACAACTCCTGGTCTTGACGATATTCCTTATATTATGCTTCAAAATCTACATGTTTCTGTAAAACATATTCTACTTAATATTTTAAATTCGCTTTGGTCTCAGCAATTGATTCCAGAATCCTGGAGGTTGCAATGTGTCATACCAGTGTTAAAACCTGACAAACCCAATGATCATTTTAATTCGTACAGACCCATTTCTCTTACATCTTGTGTAGGGAAATTGTTTGAGCAAATGATTAAGATTAGACTGGACTATTTTGTTGAAAACCAGAAACTTATTCCTTCTTGTCAGTTTGGATTCAGAAAAGGCAAAAGTGCAGCAGAAAGTTTTATAGCTTACCTGACTGATATGAAGAAGTGTTTGTTATCAGGTTCTACTGCAATTTGTGTTTTCCTTGATGTTCAGGGGGCATATGATAATGTAGATCTTCACCAATTAATTAAGGTGCTATATTCTTTGGGCTTCCCAGGAAAGCTTTTAAAATGGATTTTCCATATGTATTATGGTCGTTCTTTATACATTAAATACAATAATGTTTTTCATGGTCCAAAATTAGCATTCAAGGGGTTGATGCAAGGGTCTTCTTTATCTCCAATCCTGTATAACCTTTATACTTCACAAATATATACATATGTGACTGAATCTGTAAAAATATTACAATTTGCTGATGACATCTTAATATATAGTGTAGGCAGTAATTTACAGGTTACTCAAGCAAAAGTTAATTCAGCTTTATGTCAACTTAACTACTATTATACTGAGATACTTAAATTAAATATAAATAGTAGTAAAAGTTCAGTTTTAGCTTATGGTATTGATACTAATGTAAATGTTAAGTATAACAATAATTTAATCCCTCAAAATAGCGAAAAAAGTTTCTTGGTGTAATTTTTGACACTAAATTAAAGTTTACCAAACACATTGACTATATTTGTAGTAGAGCTTTGAAAGGTATCAATATTTTGCGGTCCTTAGCAGGAACTTTTTGGGGTTCTGATCCAAAAATTCTTTGTTTATTATATAAAAGCTTAGTACGTAGTCATTTTGATTATAGTTGTCTGGCATATATGAATATTAGTCCTGTATTATTAAAAAAGCTTGATGTTATCCAAAATATTGCTCTTAGAATTGTTACTGGTGCAATGCGTACCACTCCTATCAATTCTATGGAGGTTGAGTCATGTGTAGAACCACTATGTATTCGGCGAGTATTAATTGCTGAAAAATTTTGCCTGAAAGTGATAACTTCTCAGAATGATGTTCTTCTTCCAAAACTTTCTTATTCTATAACTATCACTAATACACCAGATTTGCCTTCAAGTATAACAGCGACTAATGTTCTCAATAACCAGATCCCTGAATTATTGGGAATTATGAGCTTTATGACTGATTTATCTGATAATATGTACAAATCTGAACTATGGCCTGTATATCTCTGTAAATATAAAGCTCTTATGTGTAAATTAAATATAGATATGTCCAGTGTAGTAGATAATATAGACTTTCTGGATTATTGCTGTACCAAGCCTAACAGTTACAAAGTCTACACTGATGGGTCTAAATCTTCATCTGCAGTGAAATCGGGTTACTATGATCCTCAGGCTAAAACCTCAAAATGTTTTATGTTAAGTAATACTTGCAGCATATTTACAGCTGAAGCTTATGCTATCTATCAAGTTGTATTGTACTTACAAAGTTTACAAAATAACGATAACTACATGGAGTTCCTAATAATTTCAGATTCAAAAAGTGTGTTAATGGCTTTAGACAAATGTCATACTTATTATAGAAATAATTATTTATTGTATAAAATTAGAGAAGCATTGATATCTTTGGATACTCCAGTAACATTTAAATGGGTGCCCTCTCATAGGGGTATCAAGGGAAATGATATTGTAGATGGTATCGTCAATTCTAATTATGATGAGGATCATAGTATTACATGCAGAGTTCGTTTTACGGATTTTCTTTTCGACTTAAAACAAAGAAGTCGCAAGTTATGGGAAAGCTATTGGAAATTATCCTCACAGCATAAAGGTAGTTGGTATGCAGAGATCCAAAAGGAACTCCCATGTAAACCTTGGTATGATAAATACAAAGGAGCCAATGAACGTAAATTTATAACCATTATTAATCGTTTGAGGTTTGGCCACTGTCAGACTCCAAGCCATTTATTTCGTTTTAAAATTATAAATAATAACAGATGTACATACTGTGGAGGAAATGAGGCCGACTTATCCCACCTCATCTTGAGTTGCCCGACCTTTAAATTTCAACGATTAATACTAGTAACGGATATTATGAAGTTGATGGATTTTGATGAGAATAATCGGACTAAACTTGGAAATTCTTTAGCAAATAACCCGACAAGATCAGCTTTAGACTCATCAGCAGTCACTGCAAATGGTAGTCATCAATGTCAACCATCACAAATAGAAATTCCCCGCCGTGTCCAAGATTTACTGAAATGTCCAGTTCTATTCAAAGCTATTTACTATTATATAAAAAACACAGTTGAGAAAATTTAAAGCTCACCATTGTTTTATATTGATTGTATTTTATGTTAAGTTAGTATAGTTATTTGTGTAAGATATTTTGTTATACCTTTTTTTAAAGTGCCAATGGACTTTGTATCCGGCTAATAAATAAATTAAAAAAAAAATTAAAAAAAATATAATACATTAGTACAGATTACAGTATATTGACATATTTATGATATAAATTTATTTAAAATTCTATAAAATATTAAATTAGTGTCTGTATTAATTTATTATAATCATCGTAATTACGTTGTTTAACAATGCATTTATTAGTTTTAATATAGATTTTGGTCATGTTGGCTATTTAAGTACAAACACTTTATTATATTAGGTATTTTTTGTTCCTTTGGTTGAGGTTATTGATACTGTAGGAGTACACGTATACACTATTTATTTGTGGATTTTTAGGAGTTGAAAGAAATGAGGTGAAATTATTTTTGGAAAGAAACAATAAGTTACAATGCTGCCCTTGACGCAGAAGGATACAAAAATTTCGAGAGGGCCAATTAGCGGAATCCGGGAAAAAATTAGTAACTGGTTTAGACTAATTTATTCTGATCAAAATTCCCGAAATTTATTTCTCTTCCTTATATTAAACTTGTCCTTTGCTTTTGTTGAGCTGTTCTATGGTGTATGGACAAATAGCTTGGGTGAGTTTAATTGATAAATATTGTTAAAATACTTCCATTAAGAAAAATTACTTTTAAAAGTTATTTATGATTCAATCAATTTTTGTAGGTTTAATATCTGATGCATTCCATATGTTCTTTGACTGTACTGGATTAGTTGCTGGCTTGGCAGCATCACTAATTTCTAAATGGCGATCAAATGAAAGATTTTCATATGGCTATGCCAGAGCGGAGGTTCTTGCTGGTTTTGTAAATGGACTTTTTCTGTTATTTATTGCATTCTTCATCATGAGTGAGGCTGTTGAAAGAGCAATTGAACCACCAGAGGTATGTGAAAACACCATAATAGTCAAGTTTTCTTAATAATCATGACCTTATTATCTTAGTTCACACTAAAAACTTCTAATAAAAAGTTCTGCTCAGTCTGACTAAATTAAATAAAATCACATAAAAATATTTTCTTCTGTTTGTTAAACCTACTTAGCCCAAATAAAACCATCTTGCCTAATAATGGAAATTTATGGCCTATGTATATGTATAATAATGTATTATATTTATAGTAACAGATTAAAATTAGTTGCTGTAAATATACAACAATTATAATAATAATTACAAATTGGCTTTTTTTACTTAATGATACAAGTAAGTTTCTAAATATACTATTAAATAAAGTAGAATTAAAAAAAATATATATAATTACTAAATTGTAAACATGAATTGGACTTTAACCTAGGATCATCTATTTTCTATAATGCTCTAATAAAACATTATATAATTTTAAAATTAATAGTTGTTTGCATTGTGCATGCAATATTGTATTGATATGTAATATTGTTCTTTAGAGTGAAAAGTTTTTCTAGATACTGACTGGATTTATATCAGTTCAAATTATTTACTTATCATTTGAATCTTGAATATAATATCATATTTAAATTATGTTTAGACATCGCAAAATATAATATATAATTGATATAAAATAACACTTGCAATTTTAACTTTTTTTATATGTGGTTTATTTAATTATTGTCCAGGATGGGACAATTATATAAAGTTAATATTTTTTACATGATTACAATTAATAGATTTTTTATAACAACATTTCTTTAGTATTAAAACATAATTTAATGTTAGGTTTGTCTTCTAATCTATCTAAGATTAGATCCATTTACCAAATAGTTTTAAGACGTCGATTGTAGCATATTAAAAACATTAAATTCAGGCACAGTTACTTTTTGTAAGTGTAGCAATAGAAAACACAGTCAACACGACTATAGACCATTTAAAAACATCTACTTTTCTCATAATTCAATAAATGCATTCCACGAAGATTTGTCGTTACTACGTAAAAATGGTTTCAAAGGCTTGAAGGCAGGTTTTTGCTAAATGGCAGAATGTAATGAAACCGTGTCATTTGTTGAATAATATTATTAAAACTGCTTAAGTTGCTTATATGTTCTAAAAATTATTTGAAAGCAGAGGGCCCCGGTAAAGGGGGTCCGTTTCCCCCTTTTTTTTTTTTTTTTTTTTTTTTTTAAGAAAACTTAACCATCATATTATTAAGTAGTCGTGACTTTTGTTACATTGATCAAATACATATAAAATAATCTATCACATGGCCAGTTATATGTCGCCTGTTTCCGTGTCGGAATACTAACAAAACTATATATAAATAATGTACGCGCCAGAAAAACAAACAAATAATGTTTTATGTCATAAAGCATTAGAATAATAAACACTTTGTTTCTGAAATATTTTTTTAGTTAATTATACAAATTCAAAATCAATATTCATAGTTAAGACAGGACAACGTCTGTCGGGTCCGCTAGTTTGTTTATAATTTTTGCGATTAGTAGTGTGCCTAAATAGTTAGTGCGTAAATTTTCATGTGATTTCCGACTCCTCCATAAAAAAACAAACCAAGTCTTGAAATGAAAATTCCGGCTTATGGGTGGTTAAAAGTTTTACTGTGAAAGCATTAGTGCTTTATCTTCGTGAAATACATTTCACACGAATGAAGCAGAATACACGTTAAGAAATACTTAACTATAGTTAAAAACATTTTTTTAATTTCAGGTGAAACATGAAAGATTACTGTTAGTATCCATTCTTGGATTCATGGTAAATATGGTCGGTATTTATGCCTTCCATCACGGTCATGGACACGGCCATGGCGGCCACGGTCACTCACATGGTGGGCATGGTCACTCGCACAATCATGGCCACTCTCATGATGATACTGAAGCGCCGACCGGTGCTGGATCAGCCATCATGCGTGGAGTGTTTCTCCACGTCCTTGCGGATACGTTGGGATCAGTGGGAGTGATTATTTCAGCGATTTTAATGCGTATGTTTGGTTGGATGCGTGCTGACCCAATATGCTCGATGGCTATAGCATTGTTAATTGCCGCGAGTGTGATACCGTTAATAAAAGATTCAGCGGGAGTGTTGATGCAACGGACGCCTTTATCGATTGAGCGATCTTTACCTAATTTGTTTACGCGTGTGGTTGGCTTAGCCGGTGTGCATGCAGTTCAGGAACCTCATTTTTGGACTCTCTGTAGTGACGTTCACGTGGGTGCTATAAAATTAGAAGTCGCCAGGGAGGTAGACCCTCGATATATCACTGATCAAGCGGCCCGAATTTTCCGAGACGCCGGCGTGAAACATTTAACAGTACAATTGGATTATTCCCCGCTTTGATGAGTAATCTTGTACGATTTTGTTGTTATGTACTTTTACGTTTAGATAGTGTTTATAATTGTGCCCTAAAATCGTATTATATGTACATACAGATAGAAAGCTGATTGTTACAGTTTTATAATAGTTAAACCAGAAGCTAGCAGAAGCAGATGTGTGTATGTTTAGTGATTTGCTCAGTCCACCAAAATATTTAAAATGTTTTTGTATTTAAGCTTAAGTAGTAATGAGATTGAATAATTTTTAGTTACCACAAAAAATAAAAACCATTTCGCACTGTAAGGATTTTATCTCGTTACTTGATACATACTATAAATTTTGTATTATTGTCAAGCACAAAAGGCAAAATTACAGCTATTCATTATGAACCGTTTACTACAGTGAAACGATTTCATTACTTTTTATCTATGGAAACAATTTTCACATAAAATAGCTTTTCATTGTTAGATAGGCGCCCAATAAGCTGATCTATTCAACGAATTTATTATCAAACAATAATAAAAAAACTGCCATTATGAAACGTTTATCTGTATTGTACAATTACCAATTGTTGTTAAGAACTAAACAAATATCATGTTTTCATTAAAAAAAATTATTTGAGTGCATTTATTGGATAATTTACTCATTTCATGAAGTTAATCTTACCCAAACAAAGTTTTAAATAAAAAGTTATCCGTATTATTACTGAATTTATTGTTTTTCAAACAGTGGTTGGGGACAACTGTTTTTAAATATCTGCACTTATTAAAAAAAATTGGGTAAATTTATTGAAACTTTGTTTTATAAATATGTAAACATTCCACTATTGCTATTTATGATTTCCAATAGTAAAGTTAATCTCGAAAAAAGTCGGCCATTTCACGATCTTTAATTGTGGATTATGTTCAACTTCTGCTTAGCAATAAAATTGATAATAAGAATAATTCTACCAATAGTTACTTCCTTTTATAACTGAATCGTTTAATAAGATCGAGATTCACCATAGGTATAATTCTACAATAACCTGATGCTTTTATCTTTGTTTACATTCGGTAATTATTTTATAGCAGAAATATTTTATAAGTTTATCAATAACCTTTGTTACATATAATGTATGTTTTGTTGTTGTATTAATTGTGTCACAAAATTATATATCTAATATTTGTAAATGAGAAGATAATAATTTTAATTTTTTCTACATACTGATGTAATTTTTCTGCCAATTAGATTCGTTTCTTGTTTATTAATTAATAAATCATTTGTCTTAGCAATCAAATTATGAAAGGTTTAAAAAAAATAGTAGTAACAATAAAATCAATTTAATTCTTGAGTGGGCGTTTTATTTACGCAGTTGGGTGTAATACTGTTAATGTTATTGCAATTATTTAATAGATTACTTTCAGTTATTTGTAATACAGTAAAAGCTCCCTATTCGCGCTTTTCACTATTCGCGGATTAAAAAAATGCAACCCAATTTCTTTATTCGCGGCAAAAAATTTCTTTATTCACGGATCTAAAATTTCATACAAAATTCCAATAGGTGGTGTTTAACGCAATATCATATAGATAATATGGAGTGTAATCCTGATATGAGTGTTATGGAATGCTGGAAGATATTTGACGTAGCAAAATGCATCGTAAACATAAAAGAATCATTGGACGAACTCAAACCACACACATTGAAGTCATGCTGGAAAAAACTATGGCCTGCTCTGACTGCGGAAATTTAACAATGGCAAATGAGCTTTGCGATTTCTTTATGAACATCGATCCATTTATGGAACGAAGTCTTAATTTTAAGAGGCAAATTGCTAATGCGACTGCTGAGTATCAGTCTGAATTGAAGGAGCTATTAAAAACTGCCAAGCAAGAGAAAATAACAAAATTCTTCAAACCATTGCCTAAGCCTGATAATGATTAAATAATCAAAATGTTCAATAACATCAATAAAATTGATTTTCTTATATATTTGTGTTTTTTATTTTGGCACCTAGGAACGTATCCCCTATAAACCCATATAAATTACCATTCTGTATTCGCGGCATATTTATGGAACGTATACCCCGCGAATAAAGAGATTTTACTGTATTACAATTTTAGACCAGAATATTAAAACTAAATTCTTTCATTTCACGACAATGCTTCAGCGCACTCCGCAAAACGGACTGTTGAATATTTGACTATGGCAGGTGTCGAGATAATGAGTCATCCGCCTTACAGTCCAGCCCTGCGATTCTGTAACTCACTTTTTGAACTCACACAGCGGTTTTTGCATCGGCGGTTGCTCTCAAATCAGTCGTGAAAAGGTGGGAGCTTGTAGTTTATTGTTTATCAGAATGCCAAATCATAAAATGACTGCTTCACGGCTGATTTGAAAGCGACCGCCGATGCGAAAACCGCTGTGTGAGTTACAGAAACAGGGCGCCAGGTCAGCCCTGCGACTTTCATTTATTCCCAAGAGCTAAAGATAAAATTGGATTCGATTCGCTTTACGAGCCCCGAAGATGCGGTAAAAGCGTACGAAAATAGCATAGGAGAGACCCCTAAGGAAGAATGGGCCCTGCTTTTCTCAGTGGTTCCAACTTCCATCGAATGCGACGATGTGTAGAGAGGAACGGAGATTACTTTGAAAAGCAATAAAAGTATTGCCAACTGTCTACATTAAGCCGTTTTTCATTTTGTAAACATTTTCAGTGTTACCTAGGTATTATATTTATGTATGGGTCTATTGGTCATATCATTTTTCCACTGTCAACAGTTAAACGGTTTTGATAAGATTTAATAATTAAAACTCTGTAGTATACCAAATACATTTATGCATAAACAAATCACTCATATACATACAACAAAAATATTAAATAATAAATCTGTTTAGAATATGCAGTTATATAACTAACACAGAGAGTAATAGGTGCGATCACACATTCTTACAAAAAAAAGTATTTAGGAAATTTAATGTACAAAAATTATTTTTGTATTTTGTTCTTTAATCCTTCATCAATATTTCTCTATGTGTTGTATGTAAAAGATGACATGACTAGTTACAAATAGGTAATTGTAACCACACCTCATTATAATATAAAAGTTTTGTTTTCTGGTTAAATCTATGAACAAGGAATAAGACTGTGTGATGACCCTCTCTCAAAATGTATTTTGCTATTCAATAAGTTTCTTGGCCTTAAAATAGCGGCGAAGGTAAAGCACCTGCCACGTGGCTAGCCCCAACAAACACACCATTGAAAACAAACTGAAGAATAACACTCTATTGTTTGTTGATTCTGAAAGATAAAAAAACATGTAATTAAGCAATTTAACCTTGACACGAAAAGCATAAAATTAAATATTATTTTACATATTTTAAGCTCAATTTAATTTATATAGTAGGCTTATTTTGAGTAATTTCAATATAAGGTCACTTTATTGACTACACTCTTGTTGTTTTTCATGAAACTTTGGAAAACACCATCAAAGTATGAAGTTTCGTTTCGAGTTTGAGAGTGGCAGAAAGTGGAATTAAATTTAAAGGCAAGTAATGAAACGTCATTGATCCCAGTAATTTGCCTAGATGTTTGATCAACTGTTTGCGGAACATCTTTCAGGCCACTAGTTAAACGGCGCCGTTAGTTAAAAGGCTAGGCTGTTATTTGAACAGCTAATAAAGCTAGTTGGCTGTGACATATATTTTTCAACAACAAAAGGTAAATTAAAGATTGACAATGGTAAATCGGTAATAAAATATACTCAACCATTAGTATCCCTCATCTCCTCTTCTCGTTTTCTCATAAGTGTAAAATCTTGGACAATAGCCTCTGACAAATCTTCCAGTCTCTTTAGCTCTAGTTCCATTGGCTTTAACTTTGCTGCTTCACCAATCTGTTGAATGATTTCATTTTACAGTCAGTGTATTCCGTGTTATTCAGTTCAGTTTAGTCAGTTGTGTTTTTTTTTTTACAATTTCATTAATATTTTTTATAAGAACATAATTAACTGTGTGTGGTTTAAGTAATTTAATTAGTGAATGTTAGTAAACCAAGAAAAAAATGGGTAAAAAATATTATTTACTGTCAATTAAAATTACCATGCCAATTTTTTTTCTATGATGGATACACACAAACACTCAATATAATTTATTACCCATGTATTCTAGTAGATTGAAGATTGTGAAGAGCAGCAACATAATAAAAAAAATACACATTATAGTGAAGCAGCAACATGGAATTCATTCCAAAAGTAAACAAATAGTTTCTGTCCATAAAAATACTAAATACCATTATGTATTATATATATCATAATTAGACATTTCTAAAGTCTAGATATATAGTATTACAAATTCAAACAATGTTGGTTTGAAGCATAAGTTTGAGAAGCACAATACATGAAATTTCAACAACAATTTAATTTAGTTTTTAAGATACATAAAGTGGAATCTGCTCCAAAGTATACTTATTTAGTAGTAAAAAAGTTACCTTCATACAGGACATATTATCAGTTACTTTTAGAACTGCTATAAAACATTTCTCAAAAACAAAGAGCCCAATGGCAACTCTTGAAGTTAAGTAATATACTGGAGGTTTATTTTAAAAAACTGAATCATTTAAAGAAAAACCTTTTTACTGGATTAAAGTTATGTATTATTATAAATTTACAAACTGAATCACTCTAATTATATTTTCCCGCCACCAAGTGTGTATATTATAAATTCACAGACAATGTATTTAACAGTTTATTCGAAATAGAAATTCAGAACAGCCATATGTAAGCATAGAAAGGTCTTCATAAAGTTTAATAATTTGTCTTCCTTTTTTTGTCAGTTAATATTGATTCAACAAAATTTAACTTACCCCTTCATAATTTTTAGCTTCAATTCCAACTTTTATATCTAAGTGTACATCTTGTGCTACTCCACGACGTTCTAAAGTGTCAAAGATATTAAAAATGTTATATATTGTTCTAAATTTGTATGATAGACATACTTGATAAATAGAGCCTGTTTTTTTTTAATGTTTACTTGAATGTAATGTAAAATATATGTACTTGCTAGGTTAAATTCATTTCAATAAATAGCAAACTGACAGAAATATTAAGAAGAAAAACAATATTACCTGGTTGCATTTTAGATATAAAACAGACTTCAAATGTGTCATATGTTTCTGTTACAAATGTAAATTTGCCCTTGCTGATGTTGTCTTTTTGAGCTAAGATGTGTCCCTTGGAATCCCGCACCTATAAGATGAAATTATAAATAAGTTAATATTTTAGAAAATTATTATAGAGTTAACCTCTCGTGAACTAGAGTAATAGAAAGTAATTTTTCTTGCTTACAATGTAATCAATCCGCTGTCCAGTAATCTCTGTAATTTCATACTCGCCGGCGACTAACACGTTAGCTTGTAATTCCTCTTTTAAACATTTTTGAGTATTTGGTGCCAAACTCCACATAATAGCATCACAGCTACACCAAAAAATACTAAATAAAATCGTGAGATAATGTACCTCCATTGTGGTTTAAAATTGTCGATATTTTGTTAAGCTTCAATTACATCTCAATTCGTTACGAAGAGAAAATAAACATTTTATGTACGTATTCGTTTCGAAAAGACATCGATGAGTTGGCCCAACCTTTTCAAAACGTCATTTTTTTTTGTTTATGTCGTAGATTTAGGATTGACACTTTAAACAAGGCTTTTTGCCACCTAACATCTGTATCATATATTAATCTGTATTAATAAATCAATTGTTTGGTTTTATAGCATATTTGTACAAAAAGACATTCGTAATTCAGTTCGACTAACAATAGTAACCTGCCTAAAACCATTAATAATAATTTGTACTACTTCCAAAAGTTTGAAATATAATTCACAACAAAAATAGATTAATGTTTACCATAATAATCGACAATTTTTTTTCGTTTCAGCATCGTTACTAACAGACATATAGACATTAAAATATTATTATGTTCTCCTACTCTTTCAAGAACTTTAGCTCTCAAATCCTAAGATTCAGAATTGAGCCTTAATAGACCACAAGCCCATGAACAAAAAATACCTGTGAAATGAGCCAACGTGAATTACGCTTAGAAGGCTGTTACTATATCTGAAAATAGCTCTGAGCACTATGCCGTCATTTCTGAGCGGTACATGTGAGTACGTGAGTGAATGGACTTTCTCAGGTACAATTGGGGAATTTCGACTAATTATTAATGTACGGCTTTGTTATAAGTGTATAGATGATTAAAAATAAATGTCGAAAAACCTAGTGCCGTACTAAAGTGATGGTGCCGGAAGTCGGTGCAAATTTTTAATTCGACGACAGTTGCAGAAGCAATATAGGTCATTTATTACTGTACGGCATTTGTGTGATTCCTTTTGGACACATATACAGATACTTTACCCGTAAACGCCGTACATATTTCCAGCGGAGTGGTCGAAAGCCAAGGGTCGCAACCCTACCCCTACACCCATATACCCTAAGGTCATTGTAAAATGTACGGCAACAAGTTCAAAATATTATTTAAGACGGACAATAATGTTTTATAATTATGCCGTCCAAAAATTATAGTTAATATTTGTGTAAATAAATATTTATCGAAATTTCAGGATTTACCGAGTTATTACTGCTGTAAGATCAGAGAATAATGTACGGCAACTTGTTTTTTTACATAATGTTACTAAATGTTACCGTTGTACCTTATACCCGTTCATTATAAATGGTAACAAATAAAAATATTATGATAAAAAATATATGAAATTTCCGAAATTTAGATGATTTTTCAAATATTCCTAAAGTAATATGAGGAGTAATATTTTCAAAGATTATTGTTATTTTATATGTAACAAATATAAATAAACAAAAAAAACCAGATGCCGTACATTTTGCTCCAGATTATTCTTTACAGCTGATAAAAACTTCGACGACGTTTGAGGGACACCCTTAAGGTCATTAATAACTGTACGTATCTGAGTATACTACCATAAGGCTGTAAAGTATATTTACAGCCTTATCGTACGAGCAGAGAGAGGTAAAGGAAAAGTATTTTTAACAAAAATAAAAATATAATACAGGGCGTCCCAAAGTTTTGGGACATGAAGGGAAAGTACCTTTAATATCGTAGATAGGGTATTTTACTGAAAGAAGACTTTACGTTATTTTTAAAAGTTAGTAATTCTGCATTAAAAGATTTTGAAAAAATTACTAGCCTCGTCTGGAAATCGAACCGGCTTAAATGTAAAAAAAACACCCCTACTTTTATGATACCAATCGAAAGAATGGCCAAAACCTAATAACTTTTCTAACAAGAAGAAGAGTTATTAGTTTTTGGTCATTCTTTCGATTGGCATCATAAAAGTAGGGGGTTTTTTTTTACATCAAAGTCGGTTCGATTCCCAGACGAGGCAAGTAATTTTTAGAAAATCTTTGAATGCAGAATTACTAACTTTTAAAAATAACATAAAGTCTTCTTATAGTAAAATACCCTATCTACGATATTTAAGGTACTTCCCCTTCATATCCCATAACTTTGGGACGCCCGGTATTGGTAGGCGGTGGTATAATCTGCCATTTCACAGACTAGCGGACTATCGAAAGTGTACGGCATTTATCTTTTATTGAAGATTGTCTAAAGTATTAATAACCTGTGTTATTGCCGTACAGATAAAAGTCACCGGAAAATGACTCTTTTTCGGAGGGAAGTAATTTACCCCATACACCTATGTGTTCCACAAAAAATGTACGGCATGCTGGAAAATGTTACCTATTTGTGAAGAACTCTCAAGATCATTTAATTTTATGTTGTTCTATATCATCATCACCTATATGCTAATCAGACATATGTTGCGACCCTTGGCTTTCGACCGCTCCGCTGGAAATATGTACGGCGTTTACGGGTAAAGTATCTGTATATGTGTCCAAAAGGAATTACGCAAATGCCGTACAGTAATAAATGACCTATATTGCTCCTGCAACTATCGTCGAATTAAAAATTTGCACCGACTTCCGGTACCATCACTTTAGTACGGCACTAAGTTTTTCGACATTTATTTTTAATCATCTATACACTTATAACAAAGCCGTACATTAATAATTAGTCGAAATTCCCCAATTGTACCTGAGAAAGTCCATTCACTCACGTACTCACATGTACCGCTCAGAAGTGACGGCATAGTACTCAGAGCTATTTTCAGATATAGTAACAGCCTTCTAACCGTAATTCACGTTGGGTCATTTCACAGGTATTTTTTGTTCATGGGCTTGTGGTTTATAACGCTAAGTAATTCTGTTTGACAAAATACTGCAGTACATTGTATTGGATTTTGACAGTCGAAAGAATTATATAGAAACAAGAATATGAAAGACTCCTTCGTCAGATCAATAAAGAAAATAGTGCTGAGGATATTAGACCATGTAACATATACAATTCGTCACGTTGGGTATAAGACAAAATCATTTTTTGACAGACCTTGATCTGATCCTGTTTGCTAAATGAAAATACGCTCACGTTTTGTCTCTTGACTCTTTTCATTTTGTTTCAAATAGTTTCGTATTGTTTTAATACAAGCCATTAAAACCGGCAAAGCGCTCGCGAGCCCTCTGGCATTGAAAATGTCCATGGGCGTCGGTATCATTAAACATTAAATGAGAGCCCTGCCCATGTGCCCCTGTTCTATAGAAAAAAATGCTAAAGTGCAATGGTACATTAAAATAACTGGCTGTGTCGCCTTGTTTTATTCTTATTACTTGCAATTTGTAGCATACAAATTTACTAAATGTAATTGTAAAATGTAAAGTGTAGGTAAGTAAAGTATTGCCATTGCAAACCATTTATTTTTAAACTTTTATTTAATAGGTAGAGCAGTGGATGCTGCTCGCTGTTTTTTTCGATTGTTAAAAATGTTTGATGTTCATTGAAAATTGGTGGTTTTTCGATTCGATTTTAATCTATTAAGTAGGTTAATATATAAAGAATAAAACTCCAATCGCCTGTCTCACATCCTAAAACTACAAAGGTTTACATTATCGTTTTAATTTCTTGTATGTTTCATAGTCTGTGCTTTTGTCAAATGTCTTATGTAGCGAAATATAAATTATAACCCAAAACTTGAAGATTAAACTCAACTCTAAATTGTTAGTGTATTTTTCATAAATTATACTTAAAAATTATAATAATACACAGTTTCTACGTATACTAAGTGAATAAAACCGTAATTTATAGGAGATCAACTAATTTATACAATTGTGATTACCACAACCTATCTCAACACATCTGACATACTTTTGCTTAGACTTTATATTATAAATAATTATCGATATAACATGTTACAATATCTTTATAAATAGTTCTTATATAAGTTATTCTATTCGAGAAGCTCTTTTTGTAGTAACTGTAAGTATAAGCCGTATTTATATGTTACATAGCTGTACTTCTACTACGTGTTTACATAACAATACAAATTATTATGCACAATAGTGCTTAGTAGTTTAAGAGCTTAATTCTTTGTAGATTGCCTGTCTTATGCCTTATTTAATACACATTGAAGCTTAAAGAACGTATGGAATATTTATCTAGCATTTCATGGGAAGTTCATCTTCAGAATGAAATTGATTTCTCGAAAAGTTACTACTTAAATGTTTTGTATTTGTAAAATTTGCATGGTTTAAACTTAATACTAATTAATTATTAATTTACAATTCTAGTTAGGAATACCACATTTTCAGGGACTTATTTTTAGTAATATATTATACTGTTTTATTTCATATGGATAAAAACTTATTTATTACCTATTACAAGTTTCATATATAATATACAAGTATACACTATATTTGAAGTTACAGACAGAAAACGAAAATAATTTAATATTTATTGTTTAATTTTATTGAATTTTCAGGTATTTTGGCTAAAGGGAATGATAATAAATTTATGGATGGATCAATCTCATATGAAGTTATTGGAATTTTGAGGTAAGATTTAAACACAAATTTGACAATTGTATAAAAAGCTATTTTCCTTTATCATTAAAATGAATTTCACAAATTATAAAAAAAAATCTTCCTAAAGGTATAGTAAAAGTGCTAACCTGAAAGCAGGCAGCTTTGTACCAGGGCTGTAAAATTATTGTACATTGGTTATTATGAATACAATTAATAATCATATCCAATGGGACAATGACTAATAATACATTAAAAAATCATATGAAAAGTGACAGTAATAAATGTATATTGTAATAAAATGCTTTATACTTTAAATTAAATAAAAATAATTTTCAAAATAAAATGTACATGTAATGTAAAACATATATAGACTTATTGTATGATGTACAAATCTAGTGTATCTAGTGTAGTGTGTTGTTATCAAACTATCCCACAGGTATGATAACTATTGTATGGTTGTGAACCCTGAAATGTAATGCTTAGTCTGTCTATTGTCTTACTTTCTTCCCTATAATTATTTTAAGCAAGTCTTTGTGTTCTGTGGATAACTAATTTTCTTACCAATTGAATGCATTGTTTGAAAATATTCTTAATTGCCAATGTTGTGTTTGTTTTAGGGGCTCCACATTATCTTAGTGTGTAAGCATCTGTAAATCAAGCTCCCAAATACTCTACATAACTTAATAGCTAGGCAGATTCAAAATGATACAAAGTTCTACAATCAACTGACACCACAGTGTCCTATTGACAGACTTGTTTATGTTTTACTTATTTTATTGCATTATAAGATGAGCACTATACATATAGTTACCATCAACACATTTAAAGTTGATTTGTTTGGACAAGTTTAAAATGGCTTAAAAGGAACCCTGTTTTATGAAATGTCTGAATTTTAGACTGCCTTCCAAAAAACATAACAATGTTCGGTTTAGATGATTGAGGTGTCAAATGATTTGGCTCCACATTAAATTCATTTAAACATAAAATATAAATCAGGATATCACAGGATCTTTAAGCTAGTTGTATATAAACTAATTGATGAATGATCACTAACTTTAATTCTCTTTAAAAGCTCAGTTTATCATAAGCATATTGGGTTTTACTGTTTATAAGGATTTTCTTAAAGCAAATTTAACGTTGGCAACACTGAATAAATATGACATTGTTAGTATAAATTCCAAATTAAATAGGTAAATGTTTGGTACTTGCCTATGATAGAACTACCTATTATAGGGACTACATTCTTAGATGCATTTTATAAAATTGAGCCTAGTAATATGTAATAAAAATATCAAAGTGCCGGGGAGCAGCAAACCCGAGCGTTGATGCTCCAGCTGGATGCACCTTTCAGCATCTTCAATTTGCCTTACCTGGTCGGCCGGAATGACGTCTAACAAGGACTAGGCTTGTGGCTTCCTTCAATTTCCGTTCAGACATCAGTCTTACAGATTTTAGATATTAAGGGTTTTGCTGTAGTCTGTTTGCTGTAAATTTTTCCCTGTTGTGAAGTATATTGATGAACAGCCTTCTGTGCTTTCCAACCCGCCGGGAAGTTATGGCAGACTCATCGATTTTAAAAATGTCTTTAAATTTTTATTAACTCTTTGTCGCGCACTATTTAACATCAGTTAAATCAAAGTATTTATGACCCAGCTCAACATAGGTTAATATTCCTTCATGAAAAAAAACCTACTAATTTTAAATTGCTGACCACGCACTCGCGAGCTGGCAATGTAAGCGTCTGTGGAAGATGATATCAATAATTCTCAATATTTATGATATGGCATGAACATCATATATAACCACAACACTTCGTCTTCCATAGCATAACACGGTTTTATCCAAAGCATGTTCTCCTAATGTATTAAAGATCTATAAATTTATATTTCTTCATCAGGAAGATACAAACATCAATAATAATATATGTAATTCTAATCTGAAAATATTCGGGCGCCTTCCCGCGCATGCAAATGGCACAAAGTTATTTCGTCGATGTAAATAAGCGCGCCTTTAGTGATGTAATATTATACAATGAAAACGAGAGTTGCACTGCGACGCGAAAATATTCTTTATGCTGCACTTCGCATTCGGTTCCATTCAGCTGCGGCGGCCGTGACAGTGCGCGACGGGCGCGGGGCGGGTTACGGCAAAACTGGGTCGCTGGCGATGTGTTGACAAGTTCAAGGCCACGCCCGGCGAGGGGGCTTCCGATCGTCCATAGATGGCGTTGTTTGATTCGAAAAATTTTGCGAGCGGGGTAGAGGTGGGGTGCAGGGGACAGACAGCGGGAACGAATTTTCGGTGCAACATACATACGACAACGCTGCACTCGCGTGTCGAACGTCGCGACGCTTAGTACTGTTGGCTAGACGCGATAGAGCTAGACTTACATTCAACTGATCCGGTGTTAGTAAGCCGACATGGACTGGATGGAAATGGATGATGTGGTGCGTAAAAATTTAATTTTGTAGGCATACTTATACGGATAAAGCTTGCTCTATTTTAAACTCAGCCGGACTTGACCTTACCTAACAAAAATCTTAAAACATTGAGTTTTCAAAAGTTTACAATTTTAAAAGCCTTATGTATGTATTTTATAATTAATAATTAATTTATATAAATGTTATCATATTTGTATTTTGTTAAATATTTATATTTATAGACTGGTCCAATTCTTATCATGTGACCTCGATATTAGCACATTAATTTTCAAGACTTCACTTAGGTAGGTACTTTATTTTTTATAATTGGTATATAGGTAGTCTGTTCAGCTTTCTTGAGATTACGATTGATAAATTACGTATCGAGCTACAACTATGTAACAGACATAAAGCGTTCATTTAGTATTCGCAAGTGGTTAACAATCGTCCGATTGAGTTGTCAAAAATTACCTTCAAATCCTGTTTTCCATTCTAATACACGGGCCGGTGCGGAAGTTCTTTCGAGGGACCTATTCTTTGCATATCCGATGCGGCGTGTCATAAGTAATTTAATATGCTTAAGATATTAATATGAATACAGAAATGATAATTTGCAAATCAGAAAAAGGTTATCCAGAATAATGTAAAATAGAGGGCCTAAGTGTAAAAAGCAAAACGCGTGCCCGACCTACCTCAACGCTTCGCGATCGATCCGCCCGCCGTAACTTCGTCTAGCGAAGCCTAATAATGGTCGGACCGTTTTTATACATTAGACGAAAAGCCGTCAGTACATATCTGTTTGGCCTTCCTATGTAATGACGTCATGCTAGACGACTATAACACTTCCACGTAAATTATATTTTTGTTTCTAGTTCCCCACATTTTTATTTGAATCTGAGATGCGAACCTAAGCATGAAAATACTACGTACCTAATTAATTTATTTTGATTATGCTGGTTTCTTATGGATTAATAGTTTTAGGTAATATTATTTATATGGTCTAGTCTTTCGCTCTTTCATATATTGTGTCTACCCTATGATAGAAACACGTGAGTACTTTGTAAAAACAGCGTAATTTCCATTTAGCCCATTAATAAAGCGTTCTGACTGCTTTTTGAATGCGGCCTTACATAAGTACATAAATATCCATGAAATATTTTTATAAATGTTATGTTATTAACTACCTACTAGTCATTGAAATATTCCGCTATGATGGTATAAATGAACAACAAAGTATACATTAAGTTTTCTCTCATATCTAATCTGATTTGTAGCTGCATTTTACGATAGTGAATTTTACTGACCTTGACTGCCTTGTACAATCTTAAAAAAAATATGTAAATTTTAGTTTTATGTAATATCCGAACTAATCTCAAAGCGCTGATTTGATTAGATTTCGAAAACATACCTAGGTACATTAGACTTATTTGACCTAGGAACATACACATCATGATTTAATTGAAATGTTTATTTCTACGACATTTTTTAAATTCTATTTAAGTCTATCGTTATAAACACGTTTATCGCAATAGATATCTTTGTCACGATTTAGTGTATACCACAGGCGTGATACAAAAACGTTCAGTAACGATATGAACAAGCCTCCAGACTTCTAGTTCTGAGTATCGAAGGCCAGACAGGCGTTTGACTAAATACAAAAAACAGTCTAGCCTTACATTGTTCGGTTCGGGAACTGAGACGCGAACAGCGCGAGCGCCTTTGTTTAATATAGGCATGATAACGGGTAATCAATAGTTTTTAATTCACGATCTTGAAAAATACTACCAAAATTAAATGAAAATCGAAAACGTTATAATATTATTTTTGCTACAGAAATTAATTGGAGTAAGCTCGCAGTTATCTTCAATACCTATAGATATTAAAGGGTCACCAGATTGTATAACTTTGGTCATGGTCTTAAAGATATAAATATTTATTCAAATGTAACACTTCCGGACAAATACATTTATTACGTATTCTAGAAACTAATGCCTTTTCTTCTAAATTTAAAATATTATTTCAAAAGTACCTACATACTTATTACTAAATAATTCTCAGTGAAATAAAATATGCTGGCTGGAATGCCATCGGTGATTGAATAATGTCTGCGGAATCATATTATAATTGAGACTTAAAATAGGAGTAAAAAGAGGGGAGTCGGAGCGGGAAATTTGGCAGTTGGCCTTGACAGTGAACTGGCGGCGCACACCAACGAGACCTTTTGTGTATTACTGACCCACACATGTTAGACGTCGCTGTTCCACGAATGGCTTCTCCCACACAACGATATTCCTTTAGGGATGTAACTTTACGATATACCCAGACTAGAATGTCGACATTAATGTAACATTGACACAATAATTTATTTGCCGTGATTATAAAAATATCACTTTATAAATATTTGGTTACAATATTCGTTCAATTGATTTAAAAAAACCTTTTGAACCATTAAAGTAGTTTTTGGGTTTATTTCTTCGACGAATACGTGGTAGTAATTCTAGCAGCATTAATCAGATGTATTCTTACGGCATTTTTTGTATTGAATAACAATAGTTGAATTTGGAGCTAGTAATAATCTGCCAACCCTATGTCCAAAACGCGAGGTTATCGCCTGTTCGCCGCCTCGTTGCCGCGTGCCTGCCCTAACACAACGTACACATAGGCAGCCTAGGCTTCGCCGATAACTAAATATTCGTTTTCAAGGCTCTTTGTTGTATGTGTTCAAGGCGTCGGCGCTCAACACAAAGGTAAACTGTTCTCTTTTTATGCTCCGGTTTCGATTAAAATACCTATACACATATAGCTTCTTATATGTATATCAAGAATAACACTAGTAATTGCAGCTATATGTAATTCAATGTTCAAGGATTTTGGTAAAGGCAGTGTATACAACTTGCGAATTTTGGTTATTCTTTGCTAGATTTGTATCGTACAATTATTATTTTATTTTAAGGTTATATTAACCTTGGTTAAATAAGATTTTTTAAGCAATTAATTACTACTTCACTTTGCTTGGTTTCAGTGTGGCAAAAGAAATTCAACTAATGATTCTATATAATATAATAACTAAGTAGACACGTTATTATAAATTCTGTTACAAAATGTATTCAATAATAATCTTTGCTACTGACATTTAATTGAATTAATTTAATATATTTCGTCTATTAGATAGTTACGGTCTGAACGTTGTAATAAGTACCTAAATCTTCTTGTATCATCATCATTGAATCAATGAAAGTCTTTTTCATTAACGTATTTTATCATAGTAAGTTTTTTTTTTTCTTAAATTAAATAAATTAGGCTAGAATTCATATGAGCTTCCCTCATGCAATGAAGGTAAATAGCACTGACCAATCGCAGGGCTTTGAATACTGGGCTCGGCGTCGGAAAATGTGGCCGTGTATATTCATTCGTTGTTACACATCGAAGGGATATTTATAAATTGTTAATTCGTACGTTGAAAGGACCAATCTGAAGGCTGTGAGCACGTGTTGTTTGTTGGGCGGCGCGTGAGCTGGTGGGGCGAGGCGTGACTTGCGTATACGCAGTGCGTACGCGGTGCGTAACTGTCGCTATGTTTGTTTACATCGTGCTCTTAATACAACCAGTATATCAATTGGAAATGTCGAGTAAAACTTAACGATCAAGTTACCTAATGAGTTGAAAAGGATTTGCAGTGTTGTTGTGTGCTATACACGGATGTTAAATGTGAGTCGGAACCCAAAATAATTCAACTCTAAATAAAATGATTGCAAATATTATTTTCAATTTGAGATAATAATTTAAAGTTCAATTCCACGAGTCGCAAAAATTACATGTATGATTAATTAATATTGTAATTACACTACCTACTCATTGTTACCTAATTAGATTAGCAGGTAGAATAGATGTACCTAAACTTATTTGAATTCGGTTATTTCCTTGACGTACCTACCTAAATAAAATGATTTCTTTTTAAATATAAAATTAAGGCAACTGATTTAAAAGAACATAAATCAGTCAGTCATCCTTGGTATTACATTCTTATAAATAAATGTTTGCATGATTTACCTACGCCCTAATAATACATTATTAGGTATTATTATATAAGTAACATAAGAGGGATTTACAAATATGCAGCACAATTTCGATTAAACGAAGTCAGTGAATTTAAATAGTTGTCTCCGAAGCAACAAGCGCGTTGCATACCTACTTGCTGTAACACTTTCATTGACCCTTCAGTTACGTAATGGTACTACGTAATGATTTTATCGTCTTAACCGTAAACCCACGTGGATTTGACAAGTCCTATATAGTCGCATTTTGTCGTGTGTTGTTTATTGTCAATTATATTTGTTATTTAATCAATGTTGGTTATATAATACTTATCTTACTTAAGTATAATTACTTATCCCACAATTGGGCTGTAAAGACAAATTTGGCGCACAAATATTTTTCTATTGTTGAGGAAAATTAGGTTTGGGATAGAAAGAAGGCGTAGTTTTCCGCGCCGCAGGCCTTGGTATAGGTCGGGCGCGATGTCATCGGCCGCGCAATGTCACCCGGCGATCCGCTCTACTCCTCACCCCCCAGCTCGCGTCTGCGTGATTCAACCGAAAATTTGGAACAATATCTCTATAGAGCGGCGTTCGATTTAACATTGCAAAAATTTTGTATTGGGTTCTATAGATTTTTGTAAAATGTCACGTTATGTTATTATTGTATTTAATATTAGGTAGTACATGACGCGGCCGCAGAGAAGCCCTCCAACAAATGTAGTATTTCTTTTATTTTACCTGTTGAAATTATTCGACACAATACTAAGAAACAAGGCATGACTTTCGTGCTTCACGCACGTTTTTTTGAGAAATGTAGTTAAGTGGACAATTAGGTAGAGATTGACGTAGGTCCTAGTTTAGTTAGTAAGTTGGGTGTTTTGGTGTGTCCGCGTGGTGATATTGGGCGATGTCGGTCGTTGACACCGCGCTATCTGAATTATTTAGCCCCGACTCAATGTCGGCACAATGTCGAATCGCTAGAGTTCACAGACCGGTGCGGGCCTTACCGACCGCCTTGATCTAGCTCATTTTTATCGCTCGGTACTCAGGGTTTTTGTCATAGTTAATTATATATAAGATATTGTGGTAGGTTATTTGACTCTGTAAAATATTGATGAATAGAGAGCAAACTTGCTTGGAAAATCTTGGGCTCATCATCTTAACTTGACACATTTGTTCTATAATTTGGAACCTGCTTTTCTTTTAATTTGTCTATTTTTTTTATTTGGATTCTCTAAATGTGTATACCAAGTCTCGTCGGCTCTTGGTAGAACCTACTGTCGGTGGCAAGTAAATTAAAATTGCTTTGCGAAAGTGTTTGAATATACCATGGTGCTGTAAGTTTGAACTGCGTCTTTTTATTTTTAGCTATTTCTGATAAGTTAAGTTTAGGAAAGTTAAGTAGGTACAAATGTTTAAAATTGTTTATGTAATCCACATTTCGACAATTATTTCTGCATCTACAAGCTTTATTGCAGTGAATATAGTCGTACCGCAATATACAAAAACGTATCTAAATCACCATCTCACTTCAAGCACCTCCCATCCTCTTACGTTATCTAGACATGTACTTATATACTACCTTTTTGAAATTATTTAAAGGTCAGAAAACATCATTTACCGTTAGCAAATATCCCGCAGTCGGTTTGTGGGCTGCGACCATTCTGCGACAGTGGGTCGGCTCGGTGGCGCACGGAAACCACACCACGGTCAAGGCCGCTGTCTAGACACCCCCCCTACCCCCCTCCTGCCCTCCGCTCCTTCGCCGCCTTGGCACCCCACCCCTAGCCGAATCTCCCCTTTTATTTTTATATCGCCAGCCCTCGAAGTCGAATTTTGCCTGGGTTTCGCTTTCTAGGTTGACAGACCTGACCTACACATATTGAATGCTTAGTTATCTAACGCTAACTAGCTAGACGCGATTTACTGAGGACGTCAGCTTATAAAGTGTTAATATAATACAAATTTTCGCTCACGTACCTGTCAAATATCCTATTTAGTCTAGACTTCAGTATGGCCTTCGGGTAGACATTGATATATTATTATGTAAACCCATAATTAAGTACACTTTGGTTAGGTCTGACAATTTGATCGCTGATGTAGTGTTGCAAGATTGAAGTTTTAGTGTTTTATTACTCAGCATCTCAATAAAGAATCTTGTTGTTATGTAAAAAATATCTAGCACAGTAGGTGTTGGGTCTTATGTATGAACAAGAATAAAATTCTTACGGAGAACGCAGTTTCTGCGATTTGGCTCTGGTAATTGTTTTGTTTGTCACTGGCTTTTATTTTGAATAAAAATTGTAGTGTTGACTATTTTCATTAGTTTTTATTCGTCGAACATCGTAATACCTATTTTAAGGTAGGTGTGAGGTGTTTGTTATTTATAACCCAGGTGCTAATAGAATTTCTAGTTTATCAAGTAAAAGCCGTACGTGTTCACTGATTTGACGGATACAAGTAAAGATCGAATGTGCAACTTGTTACTAAGATATTATAGTTGCGAACCGATTGAACGTAGTGAACAGCCGGCTGTCTGTGAATAGCTAATGAACTGACCTTGGTCAATACCGGGACCACACGCAAATGTGCCGGTTTTAAATTTTTTGCTAAAATAATATGCCAATCAAACGCAATCGTTGCACTCATTTCGAGAATAGCTTAGGTAACAGTGTCTGGTTTAAATGTAATTTGAGTAGTTTTAAAATTGGGTCAATAGTTTCTAATGTAAAGAGAATTTCGTAATAAACCTGCCATTTAAATTGATTGTCCATTTTTTAAGTTTAGAAAATCATATGTCTGCCCTTTGTTTTAAAGTGGGAGAGATATTGTACAAAGGAATTACATTTTTATGCTAAATTTCGTAGAAACATATTAAACTATTAATAAGAAGTTAGTCTTAGGGTTTTATGCTCCTCTCAAAAGAATCTACATCTATCTGTTGCAGAGTTTGAACTGGATGTGTTTAGAACCGCCCATCCGAGTATAGCAAGGACATTTTTTTAGCCATTAGGAACTCATGAAGATCCTTTGTTGTCCTTTCGTCTGTATTTGGTTTCTTATAAGATAATTTTCTATATAACTTATATAGAAAAAGAAAACTATCAGTACATGTCGTGTTTGAACCCTGTCCGCGTCCCATTATCGGGACTAAATGTTAGTTTGAGTTTATGGTAGGTAGGTACTTGTTTTTTTGTGTGTGCGATTTAAGAAATAATATATTCTTTTCTATTAATAAATAACTCAAAAACTTACAAATACAACTTACAAACAAACGATAAATTTTATTTATAAACAGTATAAAAATCTTAAATATTTTGCAACGAAACCACAAAAGGTCTGTCTAAATCAATTTGTCAAAAGTTGCACCGTAGCAAATTACAGCATACAAAAAGTATAAGCTGTCGGTTCTGTAATTAGCAATTATGTTCCCAAAATATAACTTTAATATTTTATAAAGGTGTTTTGGTCTTTTAAACATTGACCTTTATATAATACTTACAAGTCCTTATGCATATGTCGATATTCACTATATAATTTAAAGTCTTCGTATGCAATGGCTTTAAGATGATCGTTAGCAAAGAAGGCTAAATGGCTACCAGACACGGTAACTGTATTTTAATTTTTCGCCTATATTTTACTTCATTACTACCAAGAAAGAAATACGATAACGCATGGAAAAATACAGCGAGCACGTTGAAAATGCCACATAATCATAATGTTGAGGTAGGTTTAGGATTTTCATAAATATGCTGATATTTTTCTATCAATCTTACCTTTGTACTTACGTCATATTTCTTTTGATAAAACAAAGATAAAACCAAAGAATGACTTTGTTTTGCGTTACCATAGCAGGTATTTATAGCATGCTAATAACAATATGTTGAAGTAATAACAAAATATAAACGAAATATAAAAATATATTAATGAAAATTTTTAGGTGATTTCATTCATATTCATCTAGTTATGGAGTTGTTAACAAAAACATACATAGAATAAGTTTTATTTATTATCGAAATGTACATGGCCCTGGAATGATAAGCGTTTTATTTGTTCACTGGTATTTGGCTGGCTAAAAAGTAGCCCAGGCGGGTGGCCTTGAATATAATCGCGTAAGCATGCGATTTTCGGCGTTGTGGCACGAATAGATATTCATAATAACAACTGCGCCAGTTCATCGACCGTGCGCCCGTGGAGTCACCTTCGATATGCGTAGATAAATGGCAATTTGGCGTCCTCCAAACCGCTATCTGCTTGCGGCCTCACTGTCGGATGTTAGGGTAGGCGTAGCACGTTGTCGCGGTAGTCGGGCAATTTGTTAAGGTAGGCCTAACGTGTTACGTTGCATCAATCTAATTTGCGTAACAGCATGACGTCCTGACTTATTGGAGGCTTCGGTATACAATTATTTAAAAGCTTATACTCATATATTTAATATATCAACGATAGAAAAGGCATAGAATATTAAAATTTTCGTTAGATTCATCGTGTATCGTTACTTACAGTAACAAAAGAGGCGATGTGATATACTATGGTGTTGCAATCTAACACATATTTTCCTTTTTGACAATTAGAAAATTGTCGACAGTGTCACCGAATTTAGAACATATAGCATATCTAAGGAGAAAATATTACCAAAGGCTCTATTCCAGAGGAAGAATCTATCCCTAGTAATATCGTAAGACCTTTTATCAGGCTGTGCTTCTTTTGCCTACAGTCAGATTCTAATGTTAGCTATTTTTTTAATCGTATTGGTTGCGTCACGAGAATTTTTATCACCCGGCAAAGTCATTAGGTCGATGAACTTGCATCCTTGGCTTGTCCAAGATAATAATTTTATTTTAGACTTTCGATAATAAACGAATATGAAATTCTTTGCAGTTACAAATTATACAAGTAAAACTACCTATAAGTTGTGTATTGCAAAACCTGAACTTGAACCGAACATTTTGCTTCTATTTCCAAATGCAACCTTCATTTATGTTTGCAAATTGTATTTTTAGTTTTTAAAAGATTAATTTTTTACTGTTTTTAAAATAAGGTAATCATTGAGGTGCTGTTAAATGTATTTGATAAGTTTAATTTCTTGAGTGTCGGACATGTGTAAATTTGCATATTGGTTGCATTTATTATCGAGGTCAAAAGTTATCGGAAAGAGCGAATTATATTCTAAACATTTAAATTATATATTTAATAAATATTTTTTAAGTACTTATATTAAAATATATATAGGTTACTATAGTGTTTTTTTAACACGGGCTAGTATTAGTCATTAGGTACATAAGAAAGATATTTTCTAGTTTCCTTAATGTGAATTTAGTTGCAGTCTTTATCAGTCAAGTTTATTGCGATATTTTTATGAATCTCGAAGAAACATTCACCACTGACACCGATTCTTATATATATTTTTAAAACAGAATTAAGATTGAGGTGTGAAATTTTAGGTGCAGATGATGTCTGCGGTAAGCGGCCAAGAAGCAATAATCCGCCGTGTGAAGCAAGAAGTGGAGCCACCGCCGCACTATTCCCCGCCTGATCAATTGAGGCAGATGCCGCTGATGCAGCCCTGTGATGTAAGTTACGATATAGTAATGATAATATAACATTGTATAAAATGTACTATGTAACCACATCTGTGTCTAATTGCCCTATTATTTCTAAATAAGGGAGCGTTCAAGTATTACGTAACGAATTGGGGAAACGTTTTACTATTGGGTACAGAAAACATTACGGCACGTTATATGGGGGGAATCTCCAAAAATTGCGTGACGTAATACTTGAACGCTCCCTAAGCAAATAATATTAGCACTTTGGCTTAAAGCTCTACTGTGTAGGTACTGATTATGATAGGCAAATTGGTTAAAGTATGTTTTGTGTCGTCTGTTTTCTTGCAAGAGTGATAAGGACAAAATATTCATGCTATTTGACGCTTAACGTTCGTTTATGAATAAGTAGGTTAGACGGCAAATATATTATTATTAAGTAAATTTATAACTACGCAACGGTTATATTGATAAGAAAAGTATCGTTTCATTAATCTAGCCTGAGGTTGCAGCTTACATTTACATTTAGAAAATATTACTTAACTTATTTTCTTAAACATTGATAATAAAGCGTTTTGCAGAGGAAATTCGTTTATATTTTGTTCCTATGCAGTATAGGGGATACGGTATGAATGTCATAAAAGGTAATGTTCTTTAGTATATAAATATATGAAATTGGAATGCTTCATATGTAATGGAAATGCTGCCAAATTAAAGGTACACACACTACCACAGGGACAAACTTTTTAAATTTGTTTTAATTTTATTTTTTAACTATTTTTATGATTATGTACTACGAGGCATGCCTTTTAAGTTTTGTCGTTTGCAGAAAAAAACACAACTAGAACCTTATAGTACTTTTTATTGTTTTTCAAAGTATTCACCACGTAGCTTAATAGACTTTTCCATTCGCTCAAACCAGTTATTATAGCTTCTTCTTGCTTCGAGAACGAACAACTTTAGTCGGCTTTGGCTTGACTTGATTGTAGATTGTTGTTTGGAATCAGGATCGTAGGCATAGATCCAAGATTTGTCACCACTGATGATGTCGTAGACGTGATTTGACTCTCCTCGGTTGAACCTTTGCAGAGTTTTCTCACACCATCTGACGCGGGCCGCCTTGTGATCGTCGGAAAGCAGATGCGGTATCCAACGGCAAACTAGCTTTCTCACACCAAGCGCTTCATGCAAGATCTTCTGAATGGTTGTCCCTGAGATGCCTAATAGAGCGTCTATCTCTCGATATGTCACATGACAATCTTCAAGAATTAGTTGTCTCACAGCAATGACGTCTTCTTTAGTGAAGGCGGATTTTGGGCGTCCTTCGCTAGATTGGTCACTAACACTAGTATGTCTAGGCTGGAATTCTAAATACCAGCGTTCGACAGTCCGCAGACATGGGGCTTCATCACTGAACACAGATATTAGCTCTTCAAAACACTGAAGCCGTGTCAGGCCTCTTCTAAAGTTGTAGAAAATTACAGCACGAACATTTTCCTTAGAAAGACTCATTTTCGTACGTAACCTGATAGATTCCAATCGACGCTGTGACTAAACAATAGCATTAATTCTAATACTTTCAACTGTTTTGAGATTCAAAATTTAAACACATCGAATATAAAACAGTTCCAAATTCAAAATTGCCGGGAAATATGGAAACGACAGAACTTAAAAGGCATGCCTCGTATGAATGTTAACAAAATTGTGAATACTATATATTTGATTGTTATGATTACTAATAAACAAACGTTATGTACTTCGATTTCGTCATATGTATTAGATAATTAGATGATTAGTAATAAACAAATATGAAAGTTATATATAATCAGCAAATATATTGAGAGTTGCTCAAATATAAATTTTAACAATTCTATTAATTGATATGGTTTGTACGCAATCTTAGTTAACAATAGATATATACTCATAGGCCTCTCAATAATGTATACCTTCACAGCTGAACTTGGAGCCAAAAGAGGAGTTCTGCGTATCTCCCGGTTCTGGAAGTATAGTCGGCAACACCAGCCCTGAGCAGCAGCATTGCTCATCGACAACTGCTGCAGCTAGCAGCGGAGCAAGGGATGATGATGCACCACGTAGAGTCTGTCTGGTCTGCGGCGACGTTGCCTCGGGTTTTCACTATGGCGTGGCGAGCTGCGAAGCGTGCAAAGCCTTCTTCAAAAGGACTATTCAGGTTCGTATAATTTTTTTTTATAGAGACTAACCCAGGTGATGTTTTCTGGATGGCTTAGAGATATACAATCTGAAACATGGGTAGTGACGTGACCATAAATTGCTAGGGTTCAACGATCTTTAACGATTTGCAAACTTTTAAGCCGTTTGGACACAATAAGGTTACGGTTAAGGTTGGTGGACTCAGTTTCCGCATTTAGACTCATAATTTGTCCGTTGTGCGTAAAGTCCTGGCTAATTTAGCCAGCTTAGCTCCTTCCAGAAGAACAGAAGTCTCCTGGGCACTTCACAGGCTTCACGGAGCGACCTCACTGCTCCGAGGATTTCTGCACGTTGTTTAGCCACAGCCTCGCATTCCAGGACTACGTGCCTCTGGATAAGGGGATGTCTGTCGCGCCCAGGACAAAAAGATGTTCATTAAGGAGACAATGGCCCGTAATTGTCCCCACCATTTTTTTGAGATTGGTTCTGTTTAGGTTTAGAAGTTGCTTTGTCAGTTGCGGGTTAACTGCTGGCAGAGCCATTTTGGACTGTTTGCAGTCCGCACTTCGCGACCATCGCTGATGTTGGAGTTCAGCGGATTTCTGGCGAATCCAGGTTCGCACTAGCGAGAAGGGCAAGGGGAGGAGCGGATAAGGGCCACAATAATCACAATAATAGGGTCACAATAATTTTTATTCCTTTTTACTCCAAACAACAACTTGTATGTAGTAAAAATGCAACGGATATTTCCAATTGACACTTTTATATGCGACGTTGCCATTTTGAGTTACGCTTTTGTGCGAAAAGAAAGTAAATATCGTATCTAATAGTAGGTCAGTCGATTTGTCTCCGTGACCGATATTTGTTATGTAATTCGTCCTTGCGCAGGTGCCGATACCGTAGGCACCGTTTTAATCTTAACGAATAAGAATAAAACCTTAATTATTTTATTTGCTCCAAAAGTGCATTTTATTTTAAAGTCGGGACCGATGTATGTAAGAACGTACATCATAAAATAATATTTTCTATATAAAAAGTATTAGTCATACATACAACACAAAATTTATAGACTAATTTGTTATTTGTTTAAGTCAAATCGCTGATGTACTTTCAGCTATGCACAAAATTCTTACAAGTCGCTGACAGATGTCGTTCAAAGCTATTGCATACCGCACCCCGCTTCGTACTTTGCACTTAACATCAAATAACTACTTTTTGTGTTAATATCATAAAATTACATTCTGCAGTACGTATGGTTTTTACAATAAATTTAATATCGTGTGATGAAACGTTAAACTATTTTATTTATTACAAAAATATCTTTTTCTGAGTTGGGTATAGTGCGCGGTACACAAATAGCGGTTTAAATACACCAAAAGCACTTTATGAGATTTCTTGCTAAATACATGTTTAGTGATTCTTTTCATTATCTCTATTTGTACTTTACTATGAAATATGGGTTGTTATAATCGCTGCAATCCTTTTTTTAAAAATTTTAAACATCTGCAATCAGCCTCTTAGCTTTTATCAGATTTTATGAAATGATGGCAATTAGGGAACGAAAATCCATTTTTTTCCGTAATTCGCAAACTATCCAATTTATGGACTTCATCTTTTCGTGTACCAAGGCGCACCTCTCATATTTCGCAGTGTTATGTTTTGTAGCGGCTGCAGGATTTCGATATTAGAGCGGAAGCTGCAATACTTAATGAAAGGGTTGATACGAGATAGGTGTTGTTTAGTTTTGAAATTAAAAAGTTGCTATAAAATAAAATACACACATTACTTAAAGTTGAGATTTATTTAAATATTCACACGATACTTTTGAACATCTAAAAAGGAAACAAAGTAACCTATTAATTAAACAATTAATTTGTTATGATTTAAACAAAAGTGAACTTAGCGGTAATAGTAATGAACGTCGAAGGTATTTTTTAATCCGGTAAATATAATATTCCGTATCGCGGCAGTCGGCACCAGCGATTTTGAGGCTGATTTTTTTTAATGACTTCGTCATGAGTTCTCAGCACCATAACTAGTGTTGTTATGATGGTGCATGACCTTGTTTGACAAAAAAAATAATCAAAAAGTACTCAAAACCGAATCAGAGCACCTCACTATCGACGTGGTCTTGTCTGCCTTACCCATAAAGTGTATATAAAAAATCGGAGGCGCGGAGGATTGAACAAAATGCCTGTGCTTTGGTACGCAAGGGCGAAGGGGCTGCATTTCCCGCAGCGCCGGAGCTGTCCCAAAAACCTATTATTAATATTGTTCGGTTAGGTTAGGTTAGTAGTATATTAGTATTTTTTTTTTAATGAATTGATTTTTTTTTCATGCGCCATCATAACAATACTAGTTATGATGTTTACAGATCATAACGCGACTGTAAAAAAAAACAACGTCAAAATTGCTGGTGCCGCGATACGGAATATTTACCTTTAATCCTACCGAACTAGCACGGCAATACCTACCGGACGTTGCCGTTTTTTTACAATCGTCTGGTTGAACAAATTTGGAATGGTGTTTATCGACTAACATAACTGTTTGTATAAGATGTTTGTATAAGAAAACAAGGTTTTTATATATTCCTTGTACTTTTACAAAAATATGCATATTACACCTATTATAAAAAAAAACATAATGTTTTTTGTACCTTGTATATATGAAGATTGCCCTTATCTTTTTAACGTTATTGTTTATTTATTGTAATCTGTATTGAATTATGGATAGTTAGTTGTAATATCAGTTCCATATGTTGAAGAGAAAAAGTTTCATACAGTATTTTATAATAACCTACCTATGCAAGTTAACGATGGCTTTCTGTTTCTGTCCAACTGTCTTACTGTTACCATAAAGACACAAAGAAGTTTAGTATAATAATTTGTTAATTAATTAAAAATGCCTTAAAAAGCTAAGACTTGTTGGTCGTTCATTAGTTATTTTTCGATAGTATGGTATAACATAATTTTCATTTTCAAAGACCCAAAAATAGGAATCAACCTAATATAATTAGCTACGTATTTTGCAAGACTATCTTTGAACGTAATCAATACAATATAGGCATGTGAAAAAATAATCGATTATGGAAAAAATCGATTAAAATCGATTTTTTAAAAGTAAAAATCGATTTTTGTACGCGATCTTAATATTAAAAATAATCGATTATTTTTATAATTGAAAATCAATCGTAATCGATTTTTCATCTGCCACCTCCCGACATAATGTCTGGTCTTTTATAACCCCGACCTCGAACTATTAGGGATATTCGATATACATCGATGTTTACAATGCGATACATTGAATAGATCCGATGCTTTGAAGATGTATGGATATACTCGATGCATTGATGTATTTTTATAAAACATCGAAAGGGTGATAAAACCAGTTAATTTCACAAAAACTCATGTTTGAATTGAACACTATAATTTAAAAGTAAAATAAATTTATTTAGCAGCACAAGGTTACAAACAATAAAAAAGACAACAAAAATACTGCAATGTGCTACTCAGCATCTATCAAATTTCACCTAAAATCTATCAAAACGAGATTAGGTTAGTTTCAATTTTGATTATTCTAAAACTTTAATTTATGTTTATAATTTCTATTGTTTATTTTAATTAATAAACCCATGAAAAATAAAATATTTAAGGTGTTTATTTTGAAATTATTTCAAAAATTGGAAAAAAAATCGATTTTTTATACACAATGTCACATCCCTAAATTACAATAGGTTAAATAAAACCCTTAACTTGGATAAGATTACCTACCACAAATGTAAAACGATTTTAAACTATTGGCTCAGAACATTCAACTATAACAAAACAGAAGCATTATTTAATCCTCTATTATATTTTTTTCCTTCTACCAACTGTTTCATGCACACATTCAATTTTAGGTTTGTTGGTCATTCACACACACACAATCACACAGTCATCAGTTATATTCATTATTTTTCACTACCATCGTTTTGAAACCAATTGTGTTATTTATTTTGTTTCTTTTCTAACTGTGAATTGTTTAGTCGACTATATAGTTAACACAAAGAAAACACACAAATTATATAAAGGTACAATACTGATTGTTTTGCAATATTTGTGATTCTAATATTATCTTTATTTTTCTATAGTTACATTAATTAACTAATAAGTAAGTAATGAAGTAATGAATCATATAATTATATTTAAAATCAAAATTGTAACTTAAGTACATAAAACGCTATTCATTAAAACATGTTAATTAAAGAAGAGCTTCCCTGTCACAGGTCTCAATCTGAACTTTACTATGTATAATAGCTAAATGAAAAAAAAAAACAATTTTTAAATAAATGCAATAACAGTGAGAATTTGTTGTTGTTCAAACTTGTTTGACCTTATTTAGAAAATAGAATAATTTTATGTGCATATGAAAATAAAATATGCATTCATAGTTTGTAATATTAGAGCCGTTTGGACACAGCGTTGTAATTAGTTAAAAGTCACGATTAGTAATTTTATAAAAATAAATAGTACTAAAGTCTGTGCGGAAGTGGTTTTTTTTTTGTTATGTTGAAAAACTTACCTACAGCTTTGCAGTAATCTTTATATGAAGGATCCCAATAACAGTTTATAATTTTTGTGAATTTATGACGCGTAGCATTATATTCGTTAGCATAAACGGGTATAATATTTCCGTGCAGACTTTAACTAAATATCTCTTGGATATCACTTTAAATTACTATGTAATAATTATGTCTATAACTAAAATTAATGTAAATTAGAGCTGGAACATACTCGTGAACGGGTGCTACTTGTGGTGACCTGAGTTCGAGTATGCGGTGATGTTAGTTATTTCGACTGTGTATTTGCGTGTGGTTCCTACGACAATGTAAGTGCGTGCTCCTATTTCACCATGCCTACTGCTGAAAGTGGACAAATCTTTGTTTTTAATTTTTTATTATTATTAATTACCTATTATTTACTGAAAATGTCATGTGGAACATGGTTGCAGCTCCTTACAAACATTGTGTAAAACAAAAAAAAAACTTGTCGATTAAAAAGAGTGGCGGAGAGTTTATTGCCACTACTTCTCGTCCGTTCTACGCCCTTGATTTGAGAACTGGCAGTACATGTAAAATTAGAAACATTTAATACTTATGTATTTATTTAATGACGTTCATAAGTGTACATTGTGTTACCTAAATGAATAAATGATTTTAAATGAATAAATAACTTTTGTCCCTTGTAAAGTACACTGGAATTCAAAGGATGAAGCTATAAGGTCAAAAACGTATGTCGGATACTAAAAAGGCAATATTTCTATTTCTGTATTACTCCGGAAGCGTGCCTAGAGCGTGCTTCTAACGATAAATCAATCTAAAATTTGATTTTTTCGACATTATAGGGGAATATAGAATACACATGTCCGGCGGCGAACGAGTGCGAAATAAACAAACGCAGACGGAAGGCGTGTCAAGCGTGCCGGTTCCGCAAATGTCTCCGCACGGGCATGTTACGAGAGGGCGTGAGGTTGGATCGAGTGCGCGGAGGAAGGCAGAAGTACCGGCGTGGCCCTGACCAGCCTACTCCAAACCAACCTAGGCCACAACTTGATGATATCAAGGTATTTGAAAATTGTGTAGTTTCTTAGATTTTTTGTTTAAACAATAATTTATAAAGAAAAAAATAATCAGAATTTTCAGGCCTAAAGACCTTGATAGCGCCACTAAAGACGTGCAATGTAATTAAGTGCGATTTATATTTTAATGATAAAAAAGTTCATTTGGATTGTTCAACTAATTTGTGTTTTAGGTGTTAGAAGCGCTAATATCATACGAGCCGGAGTTGTATACGACGGCGCCGCAGACCGCGGCCGTGACGGATCCAGCGGCGCGATCGTTGGCCGTGCTCGCGGACTTGTACGACAGAGAATTAGTAGGCGTTATCGGCTGGGCCAAACAGATACCCGGATTCACTGAACTTACCCTCAATGATCAGGTAAACGTCATGTCTATTCATTATTAGTATAGAGAAATATTAAGTTTTTTTTAAAGATGCATTTTTTTGGATATGTGAAGCTCCTAAATTATTCCGCCTAGTAGAGTTCGGCATTTACATCATAAATTCATCATAGTTTAGTTATAATAATAAACATTAATTGCAGACAAGAGTAGACCAAAAATGTCAGTAAAAAGAAAACCTGACAGTAAATGAAAATTAAGAGAAATTAAATTGGTTTTTTTAGGAAAGAATTAGCGACAAATTCCTTTTATATACGTTTGTACGAAGTAATATAATAATTGTTCTAATCTAGACCTGGTCTTATTAAAGCATTAAACTTAGCAAGTGTTATTTTTTATAATTTATTTGAATCTTCAAAGATTCTACCTTTCTCCATTATTTTCAACAGATGCGGCTGCTACAAAGCACATGGGCGGAGATGCTCAGTTTAATGTTGGCATATAGGTCTATGTCGAGTGGGAGCGCCTTGCGTCTGCGTTTCGCTAACGATTTCACGCTTGATGAGCAACAGGCGAGGGAAATTGGTGCACACGATCTCTTCTTACAGGTATTTTAATTTTCATACATAATACAAGAACTACTAAATTACATTTTGTATTATTATATTTGTGAAAGCAATGTCATAAAAAAATACTAAATTATTTTTTAATTTTATTTTATCCAGTTTGTTTTGAACTTAAAGCCACCTTATTCAATTTGGAAAATTTGAAAACTTATTTCGGATTCATATTTATACCTCGCTATGAAACATTTTTTGACTGTTATATTGTATGCGGGTTCCTATTCCGAAAAGGCAGGCCCTGTGGCAATAATTAAAAACCTATTTTGCGATTTTGACAAAAACATCGTAAATTTCGATTTAGATCGGTAGATAGTCGATTTTTCACGAAAACTTTTTGTAATTTGATTTTCAGAGATCACATCCATAGGTACACTAATCTACTGTATTGAGACACGTTTTATAAAAAATATAAATTTATCTTTCAGATATCGGGCGTAGTGCGTCGCCTAGAGCGTGCGTCTGCGCAGCGTGAGGAGTGTTATTTGCTGAAGGCGTTAGCTTTGGCCAACAGCGAGGCGCGTCTTGACGAACACGCGGCCTTGCGTCGCTTCAGAGATTCCATACTTGCCGCCCTCAACGATGCCGTCTCGGCCCTCAGGTGAATGTTTTTTCTTTTTATTAAAAATCCTACAATTTTGTCCATTTGCTTATTATTATAACCGCGCATACAAAAAACAGGCTCAATTATTTCATACCTTAGTTGAAATTTTCTTACAAAATCCAGTTTTCAAACGTAAATTGTAAAATACTGTTCCTAACTCCTCGCTGTAGTTCATTCTTTTCAAGTTTGCTTTCTTTTCATGTATAGTATAGTTCCGAACCATCCAACCAACCCATCCTTAGTCCATATTATAAAATGCATAAACCGAAATGAATTTTAAGATGTTCCGATTGTAAGAAATCTTACAATTTTTGTATGCAGAATTGTTATATTTGATCAATTAAATTTAACTCCTAGGCCCTGCGACGCAAACGGCGCCTTACAGCAGTTATTGCTCGTGCTCCCAGCCCTACGTCTCGCGGACGTAGCCGTTAGACGCTTTTGGACGGCCGTACATCGCGATCGACGTACGCCTATGAACAAACTCTTCATTGAAATGCTCGAGGCGTGTCTGCGGTAGGTTGGATTTAGGAAATCTTGGTTGTGCAGGCTCACTTTCCAGTTTTAAACAGTTAGTGGATGATAGGAATAGAGGATTGCGTCGGAGATTGTCGAAGGGGAACCGCGCGGGCTTTCCTACCAAGCGAAGACACGTAACATTGTATGGGGCTGTATTTTACCGATAGATTTTCTTATAAAGCGAAATTTATTTTAATGATCTCAAGCTTATCGGGTCTCGATGGCGTTACATTTATCACGAATTGTGTATTAAGATCATTCAAGCCATACAATGAGTCGTGTCGAGATTTTTTGTAAGAATTTCTGTATATAATGTCTGGTTTGTGGAGACGCGATATGTGTAGCATTTAACGCTTTGTATCCCGAGAATGTATGTAATCCGAGAACAATATTAAACTTATATTGTTAATATTCAAACTTTAGTGTGATGTGCGAATTGGGAATGTGAATAAATACCAAGTGAGAAAGTTAAACGAATAGCAACCATTCAGATTGATTTGATATATTAATTAACATCACTTCAACAAGTTGACACGTCATATTACGTCCGTTTTTCCGATCGTAATGAAAGTTTTGGTTTAGTCTTACGTTTAACTTTCACTCTTGGTGGATATTATGGCTGTGAAAGGATCGTCAGAAACATTATGTGTTGATAAATAATATCGCGTCCCCACACCGTTAATGTACAAAATGAACGAATGTAGTACAAAACTTGTTACTATTTTTGTATAATATTAAAATATACGTAGTTTTTTAGTACTGTGCGAGGTTGAGATTAATGGTCGGGTAGAGGAATCAATGTTGTTAGTTATAATTGTTATTTTTTTTCTCTAATTGTTTCCTGAATGACGTTAATTTTCCAGATGGTTGGTTATTTTAAGTTTACGCCTGTTTCTTTACTTATGAGTGTACGAGGAACTGGGTGTTAAATTTAATGAGCATTTATCTTTTAAACTCGACTTCTTTGCTCGACCAACGTGAAATACAATTCTCTGAAATTCAGTCGGTTTGATTTCAATGTTTGCATAGATTATATCACCAAGTGATCACTGTTTTATTGACTATAGCGCCACCTTTTTGGACTGCTCTGAAAACTCACCTAGACCAGTTGTCAAGAGAGAAATATCGATACATTGTATTCAGACAATTTATACAGTTACGATTTTATTTCCAAATAAATAGAATAGTAACCATGGCAACAAATATTTTGCTAACTTTAGTGCGCGTTTTCTATAAAACGGCCTTATGGCCGTGAAAGTTTCCAGAGTAGTCTACTTATATATGTATATTTATACAATAATTCTTAAAGATTTATTTATTAAATTACCTATTTATACAGCTGTTCCACATATACCATATATATTTCCCCATGTACATGCCATAATAAATTTTATATAACTCTAAATATCTATAAATTGTTAAATGTAATTATGAATGTTATATTAATGGTGGAACAGTATTATGATATAAAATACCTCAGCTATCTGTTACCATAGACAAGTGTCAGGACCATAGAAGTTTACCGCGAATCGACGAAATGGGATCTGAGTTTCGCTTTATTTAGTTAAGGGTTATTTTCTTGAGATAATTTGGTTAATTGTGACTTTTTATAATGCATGTCTACTATTCGTAGAGGGGGAATTTAAGAAATGTTGCTACTTAAAAATCAATAACCACATTTATCAGTTAGTTCAGCCATTAGGGCGAATCGATAACTTTATTTCTCCTAGGAAGTGGATTATCTGTGGAATAATTTTAAGTTTTTATTAATAATCAGGCGGATATAAGATGCTGTGTTCTTCAATACAAAATCTAATGCACTAATTGATAACAATTCAATTGTTTTTGGTAAAATTTAATAAAGCCGTTAAAACATAGTTTTTCGGTTTGAATTCCCAGTGTCTTTTAGTTTGTTTCTATGTTAAGAATGATGTATTAGATGTTAAAGACCTCTATGTTGGAGCGATGTAGGCGGGTGTGATATTTGTACAAATAGTGAGTTGTGCCAGAGTAGAATAATTTCATTATACGTTAAAAAATTACTTTTATTATCTTTGAAAAAGTCGTTAAAACGATGCAATATTTCAAAATGAATTTACAATTATTATTATTTCGGGTCTGGAAAACTATGTGGAATAAATTATTAATTCACTCTGATGTTTTTATTTGAATAAAACAAAATATACTTTACTTTTTTTTTATTTACAGCTTAAATCTTAAACGATCGCGAACTGATCATAGAGCAATTCCCTTACTATGTAATACTCTTCCGATAAAACTCCTTCCAATGCAATTCGACCACTCTCCATCTGGAATAAAAAAGGTTTTGACTACGATAGTAAATGTTTGTATTCTTAGGCCAAAACCCTTGGCCTCAGATTTCTGTATGTGTTTCTTGATATTTTTGAAGTTATACTTCTTTAGGCGCGTTATGAAAAATTGATGAGAGTGAAATTTTACGATGCGCGCGCTGAGACACGAAGTTGTCAGTGTGATTATAGCGTGCGCGAGCGAGATGGGAATAAGACAATCTACAAGTAAAAAGAAATAGAATATGCGTGTAGTTAGCAGCTATGCCAAGAATTTTGAATGACCATAATGACATTTACCTTTTAAACAAATAAAGGAGTTTTAATTATTTTTTCAAAGAAATTTAGCAATGCTTTTTCACAAAGACCTATTGTTACATAGTTAAAAGTTTATGAAACATACCAGGTTATTAAATTGAATGAATAATAAAATAAAATAATAAATAATAATAATAATTGTTATTAATATTAATTAATAATTGAATAATATACTAAATATTAAATATTATTAAATTGTTTACGTTAAATATTAATTATTAAATAATTATATTTAAAAAAAATAAAGAAAGCCAAAGAAGTATAACTTCTTACGCGCGTACATAAGTACACGCACCCTTTTTTTTTAATGGTAGCCTTCTGTTATTGACATGTAAATTACATATTTATGTCAATAATATATAAATATGTAGGTCAACACATACTGGCTGCCTCACGATGTTTTCCTTCACAATTTGAAAATTATTATTATGATATGTATAAATGCGCACATAGAAAGAAAAATTCTTTGCTGCTGTCGTGATTACAGCACACTACCTCACGAGTGACAGCTGCAAGCTCAAGCCGCTAGGCTAGTCTAGAAAATTGAGGGTCTTTGATACGAAATGAGCATTGTTGGCCAAGTGGCTTCAGCATGCGACTCATCCCTGAAGTCGTAGGTTCGATCCCCGGCTGTGCACCAATGGACTTGCTTTCTATGGGCGCATTTAACATTTGCTCGAACGGTGAAGGAAAACATCGTAAGGAAACCGACATGTCTTACGCCTTTAGTACACCTACGCGTTCGTATGCGGCTGCGAGTCTTTGCGAAATAATTGCGGTAGCGAAATATCTGCGGAACGTTAGTACACTGCAGTTTTTTCGCAAGGAAATGTCATTGTAACTTTATTTCTTACCATCTATCCCCGTCTTTTCTTGATTTTTCCTCCATGCCACCTCTTTTTTGTATGCATTTTTGTAATTAACATGCCCAACTAAATATAATTCGGGATAATTTCGAATCAAATTTAATAATAATTCAATATTTTCGGCTTCCATTGTGCAAAATTCTGTCCTCACTGACAGAACGCGTGGTGACGCATTGCGATGCGAAACGGCTGCGTCTGTGTAACAGCCATTTCGCAGTTACTTGCGAAACAATACCGACAAGGACGCAACTATTTCATCTAGCCATATAATAGAGCGAGACAAAACACATGCGAAACATTGCCATACAACTTACAGTTTTTTCGTCGTTTCGCTGCCGCATGCGATTGCGTAGGTGTACTAAAGGCGTTAGACCCAAAAAGTCGACGGCGTGTGTCAGGCCCTGGAGGCTGATCACCTACTTGCCTATTAGATTTAAAAATGATCATGAAACAGATTCAGAAATCTGAGGCCAAGACCTAAAAGAAGTTGTAGCGCCACTGATTTTTTTAAAATACAGAACCACAAAAACATGTACAATAAAATTACAAAACTACTTTTAATGAAGTCTTACATTATATGTAGCAGAAATAAAAAAACTTGAACCTACCCTCCGAATAGCGATAGTTCCATTACAGCATTCCAGCGCTCCTGCGTTAAATTCAGCGTTAAGCCCGTGCTTGGCTAGAGCGCTTCTCAGCTCAGAAAGCTTCAAAGAGTTGATGAATGCCGCCGCGTGACCCGGTGTGTTACCCTCACAGGCCTCTAGTGCTATCATGTCGTCTAGAACTGATTCTTCTGTGGAAATTAAAATTAAACTGCTGAACTTGGAAGAACCCCAATTTTTATTTAATAAGGAGACAAAAATCACAGATACAGGATATTGATTGAGAAGTGCCCTTAAATTGCTTCACAGATTAGAAATATATATATATATAAAGAACACATTTTTCAATTTCAATACAAGTCTGAACATCTGAGTCCAATAAACATACATTTTATTTGTTAGTGAATTTATCCATTTTATTAAGTGCGGTGATCCACATAATAAGTGGTTTAAGGCCAGTGATAATTACGTTCATCACAAACAGTAAAAAACGCACAAGTAAAGATAACATTTAATTTTCGTTAAAAAGACGATGCCAGCTAAATACAATGTCGATGTATTGTTCGTGATATTGAAATATTTGTTATTTTTGCATTAGGTCACTTAGTAAGTAAATATTTAGATATACCTTTTTGTAGGTAAACATAAAAAATACGTAGCATTTTATTTTTTATGGTCCTCAAATGGGTCAAATTTGTCCCTTATTAGTAGCAACACTTATGAAATGTCAATTCTACGGAATAAAAATCTGAGTTTAATTAAAGGAACGATTTTGTTAAAAAAATAGCGTTTCACTTCTCCCTTACTCCTCTATCCTTTGCCTTTATCTAAATAGAAGAGAAATTAAAGAAAATATTGTAACGCTAGGTCCCTTCGTGGCATACGTATTGTGTTGACTTAGTATGTACGATTCGTGTAACAACATACCACTGTTAGGTTCCCTAGCTCGAGGTTCGGCCACTGTAGCTGTCAACCAGGCCAGTTCCGCATCTCCAGCTGTCCGCCAAGACATACCGCTCATCAGACTGTCCGTCAGTTTTACCTGTAGGCGGATATTATTTAATCAGAAGGTACACTAACAATATACAGTAATCCCCCGTGGTCTACCGCGTTACAGGAAATCGTGTTGTAGGAGTATTCTCGTAAAATAAATTTTAATTTTATATCAACGAATTTGGAACAGGTCCGAAGGTACGCAAAACTAATTATTGACAAATCATTATAAATTTCACACTACAGAAAAAGAACGACATATACATCATTCATTACGACATATACACATTATTAATCCAACTAATTATAATATTCTTAAGGTCCAAGGCTTATTTAAGTATATTGAGCATTACCAAAGCTTCAACTTGTGTCTCGAGACATTTCTGAATACGGACCAAAATTTAATAACAGCTTAATTAAATATGGATTGAGGTCATTACCTCTATTTGTTACGATAGCTTAGTAACCATGACAACAAGCACGGTAGGGCAAGTGCGGAAAGATAAACGGCATAGCGATTATGTGAATCTATATAATATTTATTTGCTACGCGTTATTTCCCAAACAGACTCTATAAGCTGTGTTCGTACACGTAGACTTGGTTTAAAGTATGGGGTAGATGAAAAAACCATCATTTTTGAATATAGGAAATGTTTTAACAATTACAAAATAAAATATAGAAATTTAAGCATATGGGCAAAGCATCCAACTAACACAAGCGCACTGGCATGCACGCACTAATTCCACGTTACCTGCGTGCACGCACATACATATTCGCGCGAAACAAGCCAGACCAGTTTTTGTGGTTACGCGCGAGTGTCTATAAAAAGATGTCAAACTAAAGTATCGATACATTTTCAGTAAAAAAATGTAAATAAAATAAATAGAGATACTAAATAATAATATATGCTACAAAAGTATGAAAAGGGTTTTCTGGTCTTTACGTCTTTACGTAAACACAATTTCTAGAACTTAGTTTATAGCCTCAATAAAAAAAATGGTACCTGGTAAATGTGCGATTCAGTGGTGGCATCCACTACGTCGCCTTTTCCAGGGGTGTACATTTTTTCTATACCTTCATTCTCACAATGTTTTCTGTAATATTAACAATTGTCTTTTAATATTGTTTTCTGTTAACACGACATATATAACTAAAACTTTTTCAACGGATATAAACACGAATTTATCACATATTAAATGCTTATATAACTCGTCATTTTTTCTTCTTCCTCAAAATCAAAGTGGTTAGCGAGAGACGACCACATTAAGTCCATCATACTATTTTTGTAAAAATGCACCGAAATATTGCAAATACCAATTTCCTTTAAAGCTTAAACAACGTCTAAATTATCTTTATTCCAATATAATATAGTCAACTTAAAAAAATCTGTGTTAAATATAAGGCAATGTTGTATTTTGGAAGTTGGATATTGCTTTGAATTGGATTTTGATACTACGGAAGCCCTATCTTGTTATAACTTTGAGGCTGAAAAAACAAACCCAGTGATAGCGCACGCGCGTTATAACATCTCTAAGGCACACTCAACAACGCATACTTGAGGTCTTTATCTTAACTTATATTTAACATTGATACTAAAAAAAAACTTATTGGACTTATATTGCTTAACGAATAAAAGTAGAGTCGAGGCTCCATCTTGACTTTTGACGGCTCGTTGAGGGAACGCGAGACAGTACTGATTGAGTATTGTGGTGTTGAGATGTTGAATCGAGTTGAATCTTTGTGGTTAAGTAAATTGTGATTAATACTGAGATCAGTGCCCTGAACCCGCTGCTCGTTATTTTTAAGTGTTATTTGTAGTGTTAGACGGAATAGATTTTAACTAAATATTGTACATTAATATTTCTTGTCTTTTGTGCTCGAACCTTAGGGAGCGTTCAAGTATTACGTCACGCAATTTTTTGAGATTATTGGACCCCCCATGTAACACGTCGTAACGTTTTTCTGTATCCAATAGTAAAACGTTTCGTGACCACCCAGTGACTCTTTATACCAACAACACCATTATGTGGTGTAAAGTACTGGAAAGTCGTAAATAATATTAACAATAACGCGTAATTACATCCCCGCCCCGCATCGTAACGTTTTACAAGAGGACCCTCCCCCCCTCCCAAAATTCGTTACGTAATACTTACTCAAATGACGCCCACTAAACACGCTAATGACGTCAATATCGATGGAGTGACAATATCTCTAATATATAAATACCTCAGCGTGTTAACAGCATTAGGTCCAGCCCTTAACGCCACTATAGCCCTGGGCTTTGCATGTGCCACGACTCGAAGTAGGGACTCCCCGTCGCACCTTCCTTCCAACTCTATGTACTGAATACTAGCTTTAATCGCTATCTGTCGCACCGAAGACATGCATTTACTCGGTATTTCTATTATTTCCTCTGAAAATAAACATAAATTGTATTTATATGTATCTTGTATGTATGTGTATATATTACTAGCTGACCCGGCAAACATTTGTTTTGCCATGTATATTATTTCTAAGCATCGTGAGGAAACCGACGTGTCTTAGACACAAAAAGTCGACGGCGTGTGTCAGGTACTGGAGGCTGATCACCTACTTGCCTATTAGATTTAAAAATGATCATGAAACAGATTCAGTAATCTGATGCCAAGACCTAAAGAGGTTGTAGCGCCACTGATATATTTTTTTAAATTAAGTTACTGTTAGTCTAGTAGTCATGTGACAGTTTCTATACGAAGTCACACAATAGTGCGCGAAGTAATACGTATGTGTTATGTCTATGGCCGAAAATGCCATATTTGAAGAAATGTATGGGACTTCGCCCTACAAAAATAATATACCTTCAGGCTCAGGTTTCTGCGGTGGGGCGGGAGGTACGTCACGTATTTCCCCTTCAGCATCAACTATTTCTGCTAATCTGTAGTCTTCAGGCTGTAATGTTAACAGTTTATTAAATGGCGTACGCGCAACACGTATACAATAAATTATAAAACACGGCAACAAATACTTCCCTTATTACTTGCAAACTAAATTGTTTCAAGTAATGGATGCGAGGTTAGATTCTATTATTTGTTTTTGCTTAAAGCACGTCGCTGACGATGTGCACGGGGTTCGAATATCAGGCATAAGAGTTGCGCGGTCAGACCGCTAGGCCTGCTCAGCAATTAATTGCAAAGATTAATGGTACTATTGTATTAAATATATTTTTCTATGACATATCATAGATAAATATCTTCAGGTGGGGTGACCCTTGACTAACTGATGCGTATTGAATATTTCTTTTTGTGATGGATAGTCCATTTATTGTTAAAATAATCACGCCACGTTCAAATTAATGAAGGTGCGGAAAGAGATCCGTTACAGGACGCAGCATAGCTAAAAACACTGTAATGTCATTATAATTTGACAGTAGTATTCGACTTAAGGTCCTTTAACACACGAGCATATTAATTCTAAAAGGTGGGAACTGACCAAAGTTACGAGGTGTAATGTAACACGTTACACAGCGAGTATTCGTGCAGTCAGTACGTCGTGTTACGGGGAAACCAGCGAGCAACGAGCCGCTCGTTGCTCGCTTTGAGTGCTCCACCCAGCGGTCGGTTTTTCAGCGAATCCTTTGACTGTTACGCGGTTCAGTCAGTACCCGTTGCACATCGCGAGTGATCATGATTATGATTTTATATAAATTGTGTCTTTTTGAGTACTTTTGGTCCAATTAAATTCAACAGTTCTTCAAAATCGAGACATGCGTACAAAGGTTTTATACTGTCCAGTAATCATTCGGTTTTTTAATATTGCAATCAATACCACCTCATACGCCTGTGTTTTTAAATAAGTTTGATGTCCAGTAATATTTCTTCTTCTTCTTCTTCTTAATTTGGATGAAACAATAATTAAATAGAATGAAAGATATCAACACGTCCTCGCTGTTGGCCATCTCGTGAACACTGGCGAAAGCGGAGCACAGAGTTTTGACGAGCATGTTACGCCGATTTTAGAACACAGCGTAATATGCTCGATGCGTAACACGCTCGATGCGAATGCTACATTACACCTCGTAACTTTGGTCAGTTCCCACCTTAAGACTGACAACGCGTTCGCGAGCTCTCTGACAATGAATGTTCCATGGGTGGGCGGTATCACCTAACATCAGCCTTATGCCCGTTTGCTCTCTGTTTTATATAATAAATGTAATCATATTAATATTTAATAAAAAAAATACAATTAATGACAACGCGTAGCAAATAATAATTAAATTCGTATGCATAATAACAGGCTCTAGCAAATAAATACCCGTATAATTTCGCCGTAGTCATCCGCCCTGGTGCGATCCTCGTGACAGGGGTACATGGCGTGGTGTCTTTTGTTTGACTTGAAGCAGCCCCCGGCTCTATACTCGGAGCGGACGGGGATGTCATGACGCCCAGTCACCACCCACATCTCCAATTCACCATCCGACTCCGAATCTGATGATAAACCATCCACTTCTTCTCTGAAAAAAAAAACAAAGGACGTATTCACCCAATAATGCGAGCAACAAACGAATTGCTTTTCGTGAAAGTTAAATATTCCTACGTTTATATCCCCTGTATGTATGTTCCGTACAAAAAATAAAATCAACTCATTTGTGTTGCGCGCCTCGGAAGATACTCCCGAATAATATTATTATTACAATATTCACGGACAAGCCGGGTCGCAATAGCTTGCAAAATCCGTTCATTCTTGTTTGCCTCCTTTACATATTTAATAATTTTATCAATTTAACAGTTTGTAAATCATGTAATGTTGAAATTTAGATAAATATTATAAAATGGACAATCAATGAAAACAGCTGCGCATGCCAATGGCCATAATTCATCATATGAATTACAATTTACAACCAGGAAAGATTAGGTACATATCGGAGGGCTTAGACGGGTGCGAAGCTACCGACTCCCGAGCCTTTGTGGTTATTTCAGCATAATTAACACTTTACCCAAATAAAGCTGCGTATAAATTACGCGCGGCAGCCCCGCGCGCCCCCCCCCAACACTCGACCAGAGTTGACTACATTTGCCGCGCGAGCCAATATGAAGATATAAAAATAATAAATAAAGCATACCAGTTACTATTGAAACCTGCGAGTATGGACGCGCGTGGTCGGGGGGCCCCCCCTTTTTCCATTGTGATTCACATCTAATTGTAAAAAAAAAAAAAAAAAGGGTTGGTGATGAAAAAGTTAATTTAAACTTATAGCGTGAAACTTCTGGAAGACATAAGATGTGAAGCCGTTGAAGACACTATAAAATTATATATCTTTAGCGCTATACAATGAATTATAAACGGCACTTTTCTTGCCTTAGTTACATTTGCCGCGCGAGCACCCCACAACCCCCCCCCCTCCCGCCCCCCCCCCCCCGTGCCCTCCCCCCGCCCCGCGCCAACGAGCGAACCCCTTTGATGCGGTCTCAAGACCGACACGAGCGGATCGACCCGCGGCACCTCCCGAGCGCGGCAATGTTCGAGTCGCCGCGCGCGGCGACCCCGTCTACAAAGAGACCCCCCCCCCCCCGCCCCCGCAATGTTCGATGGTTTGCCGCGCTTAATGTATACGCAGCTTAATATAAACATATTATTAAGAAAAAATGTAAATTAAAGGTTTTTAGTTTAAACAAATACTACACAAATGTTTATTTATCATATCCTCAGAATGTCATTTGCATTTCACGCATAGTCGTCTATGGAGAAGACGCGCAAGAGGGTGGACTTGCTGATACTAGATTAATCGACTGTTTAAAATATAATTTATGATTTTAATAAAACATCCCTAAAACACTGAGCAAAATACAACAATTCACTTACTTCACAGGATCCTTGACTTTACTCCGTTGCTGTTGCATGAACTCTTCTAGTTCTGCGCCCTCTAGCCGCACTCGGCGGCGTACTGTCATCTCTATGGTACGGTCGCCGCCCTTGTCTATGAGATCTCTGGCAAGCGTGCCTGGTGATGTTCTGAAATTGAATAGCACATCTTATATATTTCTCGGCGCAACGGCGACTTCTTAAATAAATTGCATATGAGCATACCTGGCAGTTAATACAATAGAATTTTGTGATTGTTGAGCCCATAAAATGAAGAGGTCTCTGGCGAATCCTGATTCTAAGTCTGGGAAGGAAGCCAACACCACCTTGGGCCCAGGTGTCCTAGTGACCTCAGCCACAGAGTGACATAAATGCAGGTGTCGTAGGGCAAAAGGATTACTTCGGGCACCTTCAAAAGCACGAGTTAACTTGTCACTCATCCATTCTATCTGCAATTGTATTTTGTTATGATTAGAAACAATTGCAAGAAAAAAGGGAAATTAAAGTAAGATAAATTTTATGGTTTTTGTAACACTTACTGATTCAAATAATTTGTGAATATAGATTTTACTTTTCTCTTAAAAAGATAATTTCATTTAAATCATGTTCTTAATTGAATCAAAGTAATATTATATATTTATTTCTTACCTGCGACTTAGCAAACTCTACCACATTGTAACTGACATTTGACAAGAGTAACAGTGAATATGCAACGAGTCCTGAGTCCTTATTTCGCCAAAGCTGATCCAACATGTGAGCTAACTCTAAGACTCGCCCTGCTGTGTCTGTGCAAACCAGCACAGATCCACCACCCCGTAAAGTTGTTAGTATTGTTGCTGCAACATAAATTACATATTATAAAACTATATGAAACTAATTTTTATAACTTAATATAATAAAAAAAATATTGGAAAGTATCTGTATTTTGCAATACACCACTTTTGCTTGTTAAAGTATTTCCAAACCCACTATTACTTAATCTTTTAAGAAAAGAATATACCAACTTGTGTTACTACATAAAGTATTACTTTTTAGTCTATGAGAGTCAATTAGTCTTATAGAATATAGATATGTATAAACAGAATAAGTATTTAATTTATAATATACAAACTCATAAGTTTTTCATCCCTCAACCTTCTCCTCTGCTGCACATAATCTGCATTTGTAGCTCCTAATAGTAACAATGATGGTCTCATAATCTTTTCAATTTCACACCCATTAAGATGCCTCTCCTTCTTATGGTTAAAGTCTGGTGCATAAACAATATCCTCTTCACCCGGGGCGGCTATACGCCATATTGTTCCACCAAGAAGATGTCCTGCTGGTACTGGTGTTATACGGAGTCCTAAACCTTTGCCTAAAAATCACAGGATTTAAACAAGATATTTAGAGCCAATAGATAATGCCTAAATACTAAGTATAATTACAAAATTGTAACTGTTTTTGTTAATATAACTTTTTATACTTAAAATGTATGAAGCCTTTTCATTCAAAGTTACCTTACCCTTCATATCAATACTCTGATTATATTTCAATTGGGTTATTCTATCAAATGCAGTATCAACATCATCTAAAGTAAACAGGTCAAAATCGGTCATATTTTTATGTGACTGATATAAATCATACATAAACATTTGGCCCATTTTGAAGACAGGTAATGTGGCATATATTGGACAGTTAAGACCCAATTGTCCAACCGCATATGGAAGTGCTCCTAAGTGTAACGGGTCAGAATGTGATAAAAGTACTGCATCTATACTGTTTACATGCCTGAAAAAGTTTTGAAAAAAAGATTAATATAAGAAGAAAATAATAATATAGTCAAATAATATATATCTTTTAACATAACATACCTTTTTAATTCCTTAATAAAGTCTGTATCGAATTTCTCGTCCCAGCCACAGTCTAAGAGGAATTTAAATTCATCTATTTGCAACACATAACAAGGAGGAGATTCATCCCCAGCTCCAGAGAGGCAGTGTAATTTTATAATGGAGGTCATATTTGGATTTCCTCAATCTTGTAGAATTTTTTAGATGTAGTGTACATGTAAAAAGTACACCTTTATTTTTAAAATAAATCAAGAAAGTCAAGTTCAACAAATATATTCTAGAGGCTTTATCTAAAAGTATAAAAAACACTAAATACAGATCGATACATCGAGGCAATTGCGAATTGCCGACAAAATAAACCGCAGTCAAAAGTCAAAACCGAAAGACTAGCAGCTTATCGTACCAGTGTTGCCAATAATTTTATCGAACCCACCAATATCCTACCCCATAAACGATAAATTATCGTACAGTCAAGAAACCTTTGAAAAAAATATGAAAAATGGCTATTTTTTTTTAAACGGAAAAAAATGTTACTGAAGTAAACAGTATCTATGACTATACTTAAATCTTGTACACAACTTGTATTTTTCAAATAAAAGAACAATATTATAAATTAATTACATTCTCTTCCGTCAACTTATAGAAGAACAAAAAACGTACAATCATCTTCAGCAGAGTCGGATTCGTTGAACCTTATATAAGTACATTTCTTTCGTGTATGTTCTGACTACTTTTGGCAGATGTAATTATGCAACTACTTTCCGTCCGTTTTAAACATGCGCATATTATTTATATGCAGTAGATCTCATTCGGTTTAGGTATTAAAATGTTATCAAGGCTGAATAATCCTCTAGCATTAGGTGCGGTAAAACAATAAAAATCGTGCAAATTTTCAATGGTTCTGTGCAATGTCTCGAAATGCACCCGTACCAAAATTCACCAGCTGTATTTTGCACCACTTCCAGCCAGTCGCTTAATTGGGAGTCCTAACCAACAATCCCGGCTGTTGCGTATATGCTGGTGTCGGCATTTTGTTCCTAAAAATAAACTAAACATTTGCAAGCCAAAGGTCGCTCGATGCATAGCATAACCAAAACTACTAAGTATCTTGTTGTGTATTTCTATTTTGGTGCATGATACGAAACGAACACATACAAATGTCATTATTCAAATCAGACTGGACCCATTAGTCGTACGAATCTGCTACGATAATCAAAATAATTTAAGAAATTGATAAACTTGTTTCGGAAAATTCCCGAAAATAACGAACGTAATTTTACAGAGTTGCAATTGACAAAATTCCTGAAAGGTAAACGTTTTCGTCTTTTCCTGTAAAGATATCACTCGTGCATGGTTAAATGTCGTAGCAACCACTGAAGCAAAAACCACTAGAAAAACCAATAGCCACTAAAACAAAAGTCGCCCGGCTAAAAGTATTCAAAACCGAAAGACTACCGCAGACTTCTACACAACACAGTAGAACGTGATAACAACCACAGACAAAATAAAAAGACTACGACAAAACAAAAACGGGCAGCATGCACCATATTTTTTTAAAGACAAAACTTCTTTAGCGGCGTTGTACACTTTTTTTGGGTGGGTAAAAATGTTAAACTCGCTTCAGGACACGTGGCCTGATCGAAAATTCGTAAGACGGTTGGAGAGTGGTCATATGGTTTTATTAAACTGCCCTCTCGTAGCAAACAATAGAACTACTGCGACGCTATAATTCAAACAGCCACACAGTTGTTATATATAGTCTTATCGCGTTCTGAGTTTTATAGATCAGTAACTAGTCTTTAGCGGCGTTTTTGGAATGGGTAAAAAATGTTAAACTCGCGTCAGGACACGTGACCTGATCGAAAATTCTTAAATCACAACAAATTAAAAATAATGGTTATTTTTAAATGTTCAAAAGTGTAGTATGAAAACATCAATAAATCTGAAATATAGCCTGTTTGAGTGTCGTCAGGGAGGATATTTGTTCTCGCCTCCTCCGAATAAATGCAACCACAGCATTGTTATTGTAATTATAAAAATGAGTTGGAACAGTTGTAAGGCGACGAAATTTTTTATTTCCTGACGATATAATATTTTGATTATATTATATTACAGATATTGTAATGGTAATACACCGAAACAGATAACTAAGATGGATTTCCTCATTTAATAATTGCAGAGGATTTGATGTTACGTCCTGCTGCTACGTTACGTGCAGGTTTTATAAACCTACACGACTCAAGAGTCAAGAGGAATTAGAAGAGAAGAAGATATTATATAAGAAAGAGACGAATGTATATGAGTGTGGGTAGGGTTAGCAAGGGTTAGCTTTTTACAGTTCCCTTAAAATAGATGACTCAGGCTGGTGCCAACCAGTCTGAGAGAGCATTTCAAGCTGCTGGGTACATAGCGACTGACATAAGATGCCGCTTATCTTTTTTGTTTCTTAAGAAGTTATTTCCAAAATCTCTCCTTAATATCTATCATAGGTAGAATAACTTATGAATAATGAATGTGAATATATTTCGTACTTTATTATAAACAATAGAAACATTTATATTAAATTAGTTACAATAAATATTTTACTTTAAAATAATGACGTATCTTAATTAACCTCTTAAAGACAGCAGATTTCATCGTGTTTGAGTTGTTCGATACAAATGATTTTCAAAAACTACCTGAGTTCTCGAAAATACCGATATCTCAGGAGATTGTAATTCTTAATCCCACGAGATCCCGAATTAACGATTTCGACTCGAGATTGTATTTCCAAGTTAAGACGCTATGGACTATCAATATATATCTTTTGGCTGCACGTAGACTGCGATGATCGGGGGCCAGTAGGACCTATCGCGTTTACTTTCTGTTGTATGGACGAATCTACTTATATATGGCAATTATTATTTTATCATTTAGGTACATTCTTTTTAAATAAAATTTGAACCGTCTTTAGAATAAAGTGCACTTTTAAAGCATAATAAAATAATTAAGCATAAATACAAATTTTCTAAATAGTTTAAGATCGCTGAACCCTAATAATTTATAACAACATTACTTATGATTCAAATTGTATATAGTGGATTTATTTTAACACTGGTGTACTCAATTTAATTACACACTAAACTCATAACTTCTATTAAACGTTATTCTTTCGTAGTAAATACACCGTTTATAATATTATTGTTAATTAGGTTTGTTATCCATGAATGTAAACCGTTTTGCGTATTTATTGAATTTTCTTGATTCTCGCAACCTTGTCCTGTTTTGAAATTTGTACTGCTATAGATACTTGAGTTAGTGGTACCAAGCATTGAACTTTCGCGTGAAAAGTAATTATCATTGCTGGTTATTTTCAGGTCATTTTCTGAACGTTTATGAGATTGAAAAGAATCAGTCTTAGGCAGACTATTTAAATTCAACGTGTTATGGACTTGTGTATATTGATTTGCCGGCTTATTATACAATATATTGTATTTCTCTTCAATGCGTGTATCTAAAACAAAAGTTATATCTAATTATTTTTATTATATCTAGCATTCCTTTAGTTTTTCAACTAACACTTGTGACCAAAAAGTGTCCTTTGTACGTGTAAATCATAATTGAGAACTATAATAATTGGGCATATAAGGAATAAGAATTCATGGCGCTTTTGGATTGGATATGGAATTGATGGCATTGAAATTGTTAAAGAGACACATACCATTAATTTTTTTCACGAACAAGTTGAGAAATAGGACCGTGAAGTATACACTGACCGCAATAATTATGTACTCCCACCATTCCAATCGCAAGGGCTAGAGAATATCGTATTATACTAAATAAATATCAATTTACATCAAATTTTAAACACAAAAAATATTTGATTATTTCAAATGCTTCACGTAAAATTTAAACAAAAATTCGTGTATTTTTTATTTTTCTCAAATTTCTTTGTTCTCAAGTTTCAACTTATGAGGTGATTACTAAATTTTTATGTAGATTAAGAAGTTTTTAAGCCTGGGCTCTGTGGAGTCATATTACGTTTTATTAAATAATTATACGTTTTCTTAGGCAGGTTATATTCATACCTTTAGGTATAAGAAGGTACAAGGCCCAAAGCGTGATGTACTGATACTGATATAAAGCAAAAAAAAAGATACAATTCAGCCACATTCACCCATTACGAGTGTACATTGTTAGGATTCTAAATATGTTTGTCACAAATAAATTTACTAGTTGGGTCAAAGGTAAAAACATAAACATGGTTTTTATCATCAAGGATTTTGTACGTGAATTATTCGTTTTAAAAAGTACTAACCATATTGCTTTTAGTCCCTTTGAATGTTTTCCGCGAAAACTATTCTATAACAAATAATTGCCTGTCAAAGATCTGAAAGCCTCAAAAGTCAAGATGAAGTTGTTGTAAGGAGTTAACACTTGTCTATTTTTAAGGTATCAGATTATATAAGAATTTTTGTAATGGTAGTACCTATAAATTATATAAAGTATATGTCTTCAGTTTTTTTTAAATAAAATGGTTACTATTTAGATTAATAATTGTAATGTTAATCATAGTATTATTCTGGGATAAAATACTAAGTACTCGAATAAAATGCGTGACTTGATTTAGGTTAGCCGTTAGGAGGTCTAAGTTTTCTACAATAGATCTACTCCAATCACTACAAAACCCAACAATTTAACGTATTTTGTTGTTCGAAATACAAAAAATCCTTTATGTAGGTATATTTTGTATTTTGAAATACTGGTGAAATTTAAAAATCCAAATCCATATTAATAGGCAAAATGTTGGCTACAGTGAACAGGATTTTAAAATCGCATTGAAAAAAATCCGATTCAGCTCGTCACATGCGAAGTGTTTGTGGCAGGATTTTGTTCATTTCGTGATCGATTCTATTGTGAGTCAATGGTAGGAAGATTGGTGCCATCAGCGAGATCGGCTTTTGTTTTTACTAAAACTAAAAACCACTACCTGCTGAATTCACTGGTTGGATGGACTTTGTGTTTTAGAAAGTACCTCAAAAGTAACTTCTATTCTGGTGTTTGAACTCTTTTTTTTATACTCGTAGAGGATTTTTTTGTAATAGATACAAATTTAAATGAAATCATTTTGATTGA
>CAJOBZ010000005.1:8845000-8847500 GCA_905332375.1 Pieris macdunnoughi | reverse complement strand
CTTGGGATTCCCATATAGAATTTTTGTGTAGAAAAATAAGAATTTTATTAGAAAAGTTTTACCATTTACGTACTAAAGTCTCATTGCCCATACTAAAATGTTTATATTTTGCACTTGTGGATTCCATAATAGGTTACGCTCTTGACTGCTATGGGTTAACATTTAAAACATACATTGATAAAGTAGAATCATTACAAATAAGATTTTTAAAATTACTAGTAAATAAAAAGACAAGGAATCAATGTAAAGGAGATCATTATAAACTATTCAAAATATGTAAAATTTTACCGGCTAGCCTGAAACATAGATTCCTTGTACTTGTAAATAACCATGGTAAGCAGGATCGTTTTACTAGTTTGGTGCATCATATAACTGACACAAGGTCAATGTCCAAAGGTAAATTTGAAATACCCATGGTGCAAAATTATTATGGAGATAGAACGTTGAAGAAGCGGATTCCATACTTGCTCAATAGTTTACCCGAGGACATAAGACGTGAGACTTCATTGGATAAATTTAGAGGTTTATTAAAAAACCATTTGTTAAATATGCTGTAACCTATAAGTAAATTAAGTGTATTAGTATTAGTTGTAGTAGCAGTGTTAGTAATTTAGTGATTTAGAAGTTATGTTTATTTAAGGCGAGTCACCTGCAGTCAAACTGCGTAAGCAGTTTTGCGGGGCATGGTTTGATTTAAGGTGTAACTTTTTTTGTGAATAAATATATTTAAAATAAAAAAATAAAATAATATTATAGACATATAAATACATATTTAAACACCTAAGACCTAAGCACAATACCAAATGCTCATCACATCGATTACTCCAGTCAAATTACGAAATAAATAAACATGAGCGAACACAGTTTTGGGATTTTGAGGATCGATAGGGGGGTGTATTCTGAGCATAAATTCCAATTTGAGGAGTTGTACTGAGGTCAGCTCAAGGTCATTTCGATGAAAACGCGTTTAATTCGATATCTCGAGAATGGTTAGTGTTAGGCGAAAAATTGTAGAGACCTTTTCTTTTCCTAACTAAATTTACTAACTTTTTTATCTGAAACTTTTTTTATAACATTAATATTTTTCAAGTTATTACTCCCGCAAGGCAAAAATTTTACTTTTTTTTCCATTTTTCGTCGTTTTCTCCCCAACCATTCAATTTTATAGAATGTTTTATAGATGTTTGTCTCAGCCGGGGATCGAACCCGGGACCCATGGATTCGCAGTCAGGGGTACTAACCACTAGACCAATGAGCCGTCAAATTATATAATTATCATATAATTATATTCATTCATTTATTTACCGTATACTTAATACACCAAAGAAACTCTAAAACCTCGTTAATAAAATTTAATCTCGTTTAATTAACTCATATGTATGTAATTTTTAGCTACATAAGGCCTAACCTAACCTAACATAAGGTATATAAATATATAATGACCTTGTAACCAATAATAATAACCTTGCTTACTTGCTTTAGGAATAACAGTTACATTATTTTTATAGCTTGTTTACTAGAAATTGTTTTAATCAAACACTCACTGTCAATCACCTATATGATATAATCCAAATATAAAGTACCTACATTTTCGAACCACTTAAAATAAAATTGTGCATGGAAACGTACGAACATTCTGAAGCAAATTGATACGGAAAACCAATCAAAAGCGGTAATTCAATAAAGATTTCGTACTACACATGTTTAATTAAATGTTGCTTGTTATTTTAATATGGATGTCAAACAATACCTAATACTATATCTACTTAAGCAGTCATATAACAGTCATTAAAAATAAACAGAGCGTAATGAAATCGTTATCGCAGAAATAAATACCTTTTGTTGGTCTTATTGCGAATATAATTACACCCTTAATGTTTATTTCGTTTTATGAGACCTATATATGTTATTGTTTACCGTAAGTATAGTTTTATGTATGTTATTATTTACTGTGGATAAAGTTTCTAGTATATTGAAATGTATTTTCAGGAGTTCAGAACTCGTATGATTAATTAAATTATCATGAATTATTTTATAGTTTCGTTCAGTTACAAATTAAATGACTTAATATGGATACAAAATATAATTATGATATGTTTTCATTATGCCATTTGTGGTGAATTTACGCGAGTATCATCGGTTTTCATGTAAGTTTTTCTTTTCTTTCTTTATGAAATAATGGAATAGGGTAGGATTCAGAGTCAGATTTTGCGCTGAGTATTTTTTAGGGCAGGAGAGAAACAAAGAGGCAGGTCCCTCAAAGTTAAGTGTTTACTGAAACACCAAGAGGTTTGTAAGTGATTGGCCGGCCTTTAAGGTAGTGTACGCTCTTCTTTTGAGACCCTAAGTCGTACCGGTTTGGAAATACCTGGAATAGCGGCCATTCAAGGTGGAACAGGTGGAATTATTTATTCAATCCTGACGTCCCATATGAAATTTAGCTGTAGGTATGCAAAAACGAATTTCATTTTACATACTGGAGTCATACTTAGTGCTAAGT